>JAEIII010003950.1:0-16201 GCA_018905755.1 Drosophila ohnishii | reverse complement strand
ATGTAAATTGACATTTTCTTTGAAATTCAGTGTGACCAAGGAAAAAATATCAAATAAAAATATCGCGGCTGCGATAGGCAAGATTTCACGATATATTATTATCAACAACCTAATATACACACTTTTTTCCATTCTCGCCGTGAAGTTCATCCCAGACCGAAGATTTTTAGACATAAAAATCTATGAAATTAACAACGTTTTATGACTCGATTAGCGCAAAGTCTGCAAAATTAAACAGTAGGTAAGTGCCAGTCGCCGTCGTGTAGTGTCTAACGCTGTGAAAAGGCCGCGAAAAGCGGAAAAAGTGTGTGTGGATAATAGACCAACGCCCAAGGAGTCCCGTTCCGCAGAGCAAGCAGCAAAAACCTAAAAAAAAAGCGAGAAGAAGCAGCAGCAGCGCTGAGAGAGCGGCGAAGTGCAAAAGTATCTTTCGGATTCGAAGTGGGACAATTGATCGGGATGCGAAAAGTGTGTTTTTTTTGTGTTTTCGCCATTAAATCATAAACATATCATGGATATAAATTGCCCGCTGGCTCATTTATTTTGCCGCTGCCCGCAGTAGCTGCTGCTGCCGCCTCTGCCGCCGTGCCGTTGATGACATCATTCGGTTTTCGGTGAGAGCGTGCGTGTGCATGTGTGAGTGTTGTCTCATTACAGTAATCGAATTGGACGTGTGTGTGTGCGTGTTCCTCGCATTCGTTTTATTTTTATGTTTCGTCCGTCGGCCTAACAACTATTAACTTTAAACTGAACGTAAGGCGGCGGAAAATAATAAATAATAAGAGTGTTGTTTCAAAACAAATGCACAAGCCAGTAGGCAAAGCGGCAGCAAGAGAAAGATGGACAAGAACTTAAGTAACATTTGCGTCAGTTGGTGATAAAAAATGAAAAATGAAATAAAAAAATACACCGAGGCAATCGCCTAATCGGAGATATATACATATATGAGTGTGTGCGTGTGTGTTTATGATTCGTCCGCTCATTTTTTTTTGCTTCCTCATAGATACACCTATGCACTTGGCTGAAATACAGTTACGTGCCCACCAACACACTCACACAGACACGCACGAACTCGGGCTGTGTAAAAATAGGAAACACTCCACTCCATCACCGCCACCACCACCGCCACCACACCAACACCACCCCCCCGCTAAGGCACTCCCCCTTTTTTCTTTTTGAAGAGGTCACGAGTTGAAGTTTCTTTTGTAAAACACAGATACAAATACACTGCGATGTATATCTCCTAGCCTGCACTTGCACTTGTTTGTTGTTGTTTATGAAAAACCTCACACATACACACCAGCCCACACACACATTGAAGTCGTGTTGTAAACACAACACAGAAACAACAAGCAAACGAAACAAATTAACTGGGCTCATACCACATAAATGGTAATGGAAAACTGGTTTTTCCTTAGCAAATTATAGTTGCTTTTTGGTGGTGGTTTCATTTCCAAGTTTCCAAGTTGAACTCTTGGCCTGTTTAATTGAACTCACAGTTACAGTTGCACAACTACAACTACAACTAAACGACTCCACGCCCCGCTCTCTCGCTCAATCACTCTCTTTGGGGCACTCTTCAAAAGTATCTGATGAACTCACTCAAAACAAGAGGATCGGCCCATTAAAAGAAAAGTATGCCATAATTAAGTCTCAAAAAAGAAGCAGCGAGAAAGCTTGAGAGAGCGACTTATGCAGTTTCAACCCTCACTCCCACTCGCTCTTGCTCTCTTTCTTTCTCCAGTTTGCACCACCACCTTCTTCGGATACACAATCACGCGCGCTCTGTCGCTCCAATTGTGCGTGCCCGCCCTGTGGTTCTGTCGCTCTGTCTCTCGCTCTCTCTCTCTCTGTGGCTCTGTTGAGTTTTAAGCTTCGTTTTAATAAAAATATTACGTAATACAAAGATAGAAGCTGCCTGTGTGTGAGAGTGCGTGTGTGTGCCGATTTGCTGTTTTTGTTTGTTTTAACAATTCTCGTTATGCGTGCTGTTGTTGTTGCTGTTGGTGTTCTCATAAAATTAGTACAAATGAAATCAGCAGCTTACTCAATTCTGCAGGAATAACAGGCGGATTAGAAGAGGAGAAAGAATAGGGGAATAATGAGTGGGGGTGGCAGCGGGAGCGGCAGAAGAAAGGGGAGCAGCAGAAATAGGGAAGCGAAAAGTGGAGGAGGTGTAGAAGCGAATGACCCCAGAGCGGGCACCTGTGTTCATGCGAAAAAAGGGAATAAAGGTCAAAGGACATTAGCACACAAAAACGGATTGACTCGCTGTTATACACACAGCTAGCGGTATTTTCCTTCATGTTATCTTCCTGTTTAGTCCTTTTCCATTTTGTCCTAGGTTCGTTTTTAAGCTCGTGACACATTTTTAAATGTTAAATAAATAGCGAAAATATGTTAAATAAATATAAAAAAAATGCAATATAATTTAAAACAAAACCGTAAGAGAAAAGAATGAAAATGAAAAATTATAATAAAAACTTAGCATTGCGCGCCGGAAGCCGAAATGTGAAAGCCGCCGCGGAGAAAGTACACAGCGACAAACAAAACAAACAAATATACACTTACAAAGTACACTTTAGCTTTTCAGAGCAATTTCCACAGCGAAAAAAGGTGTGAAAATGGAAATGCAAAATGCTGCGATGTGTGAACATGTAGATTCAAACTGAGATTCGGACTCGGATTTAGTTTCTGAATAGGAATTGGCAGTGGGAATGGAAATGGGTTGTTCGAGGGCCGCACTCGTGTATGAATAGGTCATAATTGCACAGCCACATCGATAACGTGTGTGTGTGTGTGAATGTGTAAAAAAAAAAACAACAACAAGAAAATTCAAATAAGAGCCGCATAAAAAGCGAAAAGCTGGCAAATGAAAATGGAAACTGGGCTCAGTCAGCCTGTGCTGAGTACCCACCATAGTTGAGGTCATAAAAATAGCACTAAAAAGTGACAAGGCCTTGCCATTTAATAGACAAGTGAATATCCATATATATTCCTAGACATTTAGTGAATATAAAAAACAGACCCGAGTGAAATGTTTGGGTTAACTGGAAAAATAAATCATCTGAATGAAAGCTTTACTCTCTGCCAATTTTTTATATATATTGATTATTTAATAGTACAATTTTCTTTAAATAAATTCAAGTACTTTTTTATAAAAAATAAGAATAAAGCTTATATATATGTGTACATATATGTATGACAAGGTGAAGCCTTCAATTCAACTCGCTTATCATTTTTTTATTAGGTTAAACATGACATCATGAGATAAAGCTTTTAAACTTTTTTAATTTTTTTTTTGTGAAAAATGAATTCAAAGTGAAAAGTAAAATTCATTTTGGATTTTTTAAATAAATTTCCAAAGTAAATAAATAAATTTGATTTATATTAAGATGAATTTGATTTAAAATAAAAATCCTACAAAATGCATTTACAACATGATCTAATCTCTGTGATCTTCATATGCAAACACACATAGATATATATATATGCCTTGAATTTTCCCACACACAAGTATTTATCAATTAATTAGCAATTAACTATCAATTTAAATGTGATAACCTCTCTGGTTCTCTGCGAACTACCCGGGTAATTAGCTACTCGCTGCACATACACAGTTCTACAAACGACACTGTTGTCCCCCCACAATCCCTAGTTTTTGTATATATATATTTTTTGTGAATTGAATTTCCTGCAATTTGATGGTTTCGGTTGGGGCAGGCTTTGGCCACTCGGCCGGCTCCACTGGTCGGTCTGCTGTGACCCGGTGATGTCTGTGTGATGTAATCGCGTTCAAGTCGGACAATTGCGATCGGACATTGTGGCAGCGATGACCCCAAGTGACGCCATCCCAAAAAAAAATAAGGGGAAAAAAATATAATAAAACTAGAACTAGAGAGACCGAAAATGAATCATCAATTATCTAAGCATTTTTCTCACCGCCAACTCCTCGACTTTTCCCCCATTTCAGTGATTCTCTTGTGAAGGCAACGACGACACACGGTTTGGACTTGAAAGGATTTCGGTTGAACGAACGAAGAACAGAGGCGAGGAGAGGCGAGCTCCCGGAGGATTTTAAATTACGAACGAGAACGAACACTAGCCACACACCACTACCTAAACTAACTAATTAAGCTAAGAACTTAACTCAAATTCAACTCAAACGAATCCATTGTGGAAACTGAACCATGACGACGGACATCTCGATTGTTCGCTGGGATCCCAGCCAGGGTCCCGGCAACGAGTACATCGATGAGTACGAGTACGATGGCGGTAACAGCAGCTCCCGGCTGTTCGAGCGCTCCAGGATCAAGGCCCTGGCCGAGGAGCGTGAGAGTGTGCAAAAGAAGACCTTCACCAAATGGGTAAATTCGCATCTGTGCCGTGTCAACTGTCGCATTGCCGATCTCTATGTGGATATGCGCGATGGCAAGCATCTGATTAAGCTGCTGGAGGTGCTCTCCGGTGAGCGATTGCCCAAGCCCACCAAGGGCAAGATGCGTATCCATTGTTTGGAGAATGTGGACAAGGCATTGCAGTTTCTGCGCGAGCAGCGTGTCCATTTGGAAAATATTGGTTCGCACGATATTGTCGATGGCAATGCTTCCCTCAATTTGGGCCTGATTTGGACCATCATCCTGCGCTTCCAGATCCAGGACATTACCATTGAAGAGGTGGACAACAAGGAGACCAAGTCGGCCAAGGATGCTTTGCTGCTGTGGTGCCAGATGAAGACCGCCGGCTATCACAACGTCAATGTCCGCAACTTTACAACATCGTGGCGCGACGGCCTGGCCTTCAATGCCATCATCCACAAACACCGTCCGGATCTGGTGCAATTCGAGAAGCTCTCGAAGACGAACGCCATCCACAATCTGAACAATGCCTTCGACGTTGCCGAGGATAAGCTGGGCCTGGCCAAGCTCCTCGATGCCGAGGATGTGTTCGTCGAGCATCCCGACGAGAAATCGATCATCACCTACGTGGTCACCTACTACCATTACTTTAGCAAGCTCAAGCAGGAAACGGTGCAGGGCAAGCGCATTGGCAAGGTCGTTGGCATTGCCATGGAGAACGACAAGATGATCCACGACTACGAGCACTTCACCAGCGATCTGCTCAAGTGGATCGAGACAACCATTCAGTCGCTGGGCGAACGTGAGTTCGAGAACTCCCTGGCCGGCGTCCAAGGGCAGTTGGCGCAATTCTCCAACTATCGCACCATTGAGAAGCCGCCCAAGTTTGTGGAGAAGGGCAATCTCGAGGTGCTCCTGTTCACGCTGCAGTCCAAGATGCGGGCAAATAACCAGAAACCGTACACACCCAAAGAGGGCAAGATGATTTCCGATATTAACAAGGCCTGGGAGCGCCTGGAGAAGGCCGAGCACGAACGCGAGCTGGCTCTGCGCGAGGAGCTGATACGTCAGGAGAAGCTGGAGCAGCTGGCCGCTCGTTTCGATCGCAAGGCATCCATGCGCGAAACCTGGCTGTCGGAGAATCAGCGTTTGGTTAGCCAGGACAACTTCGGTTTCGATCTGGCTGCCGTCGAGGCGGCGGCTAAGAAGCACGAGGCCATCGAGACCGATATCTTTGCGTACGAGGAGCGTGTCCAGGCCGTGGTGGCCGTCTGCGATGAGCTGGAATCAGAGCGCTATCACGACGTGAAGCGCATCCTGTTGCGTAAGGATAACGTGATGCGTCTGTGGACATACTTGCTCGAGTTGCTGCGCGCTCGCCGCATGCGTTTGGAGATCTCGTTGCAGCTGCAGCAGAACTTCCAGGAGATGCTCTACATTCTGGACAACATGGAGGAGATCAAGCAGCTACTGATGACCGACGACTATGGCAAGCATTTGATGGGCGTCGAGGATCTGCTGCAGAAGCATTCCCTCGTCGAGGCCGACATCAATATCCTGGGCGAGCGCGTCAAGGTCGTGGTTCAGAACTCACAGAAGTTCCTCAGCGACGATCCCGAATCGTACAAGCCCTGCGATCCCGAGATCATCGTCTCGCGCGTCCAACAGCTGGAGGATGCCTACGCCGAGCTCGTGCGCTTGGCCGTTGAGCGCCGCAGCCGGCTGGAGGAGAGCCGCAAGCTTTGGCAGTTCTATTGGGATACCGCCGATGAGGAGAACTGGATCAAGGAGAAGGAGCAGATTGTCTCCACCGACGAGGTGGGTCACGACCTGACCACCGTCAACCTGCTGCTGAGCAAGCACAAGGCCCTCGAGTCGGAGATCACATCGCACGATCCCCAGCTGCAAAACGTGGCCAAGGTTGGCGCCGAGCTCATCACCGAGGGTCACTTCGGCGCCGATCGCATCAAGGATCGCTTGAAGGAGATTCTCTCCAAGTGGGATCACCTGCTCGATCTCACCAAGTATCGCCGCCAGCGTCTGGAGAATGCCGTCGAGTACTTCCAGCTGTTCGCCGATGCCGACGATGTGGACAACTGGATGCTGGACACGTTGCGCATCGTTTCCAGCGAAGATGTGGGCCGTGACGAGGCCAACGTTCAGTCGTTGCTAAAGAAGCACAAGGATGTCGCCGACGAGCTTAAGAACTACGCCGAGGTGATCGATGCCCTGCACAAGCAGGCCGAGAGCCTCAAGCTCAACGAGGCGGAGAAGGCGAATGTGGACAAGCGCCTGGAGGCGATCGACAATCGGTACAAGGAGCTAACCGAGCTGGCCAAGCTGCGCAAGCAGCGTCTCCTCGACGCCCTCAGCCTGTACAAGCTGATGTCGGAGGCCGATGGTGTGGAGCAATGGATCAAGGAGAAGACCAAGATGCTGGACACAATGACGCCCGGCAAGGACATCGAGGATGTGGAAATTATGAAGCATCGCTTCGAGGGCTTCGACAAGGAGATGAACGCCAATGCCTCCCGTGTGGCTGTCGTCAATCAATTGGCCCGCCAGCTCCTGCACGTCGAGCATCCCAACTCGGATGAGATTTTGGAGCGTCAGAATCATCTGAATCAGGAGTGGTCGACGCTGCGCGAGAAGGCCGAGGCCAAGATGGACGATTTGAAGTCCGCCCACGGCGTCCAGACCTTCTACATTGAGTGCCGCGAAACGATCTCGTGGATCGAGGACAAGAAGCGCATCCTCACCGAAACCGACAGCCTCGAGATGGACTTGACCGGTGTGATGACCCTGCAGCGTCGCCTCAGCGGCATGGACCGCGACTTGGCCGCCATTCAGGCCAAGCTGTCGAGCTTGGAGCGTGAGGCGAACAGCATCGAGGATGAGCATCCCGAGGAGGCGCAGATCATCCGTGAGCGCATTGCCCAGATCGTTAAAATTTGGGAGCAGCTTACGCAGATGCTCAAGGAGCGCGACTCGAAGCTGGAGGAGGCGGGCGATCTGCATCGCTTCCTCCGCGACCTCGATCACTTCCAGACGTGGCTAACCAAGACACAGACGGATGTCGCCTCCGAGGATACGCCCACCTCCCTGCCGGAGGCCGAGAAGCTGCTCAACCAGCACCAGTCCATTCGCGAGGAGATCGACAATTACACCGAGGACTACAAGAACATGATGGAGTACGGCGAGCGTCTGACCTCCGAGGGCAGCACCTCGGACGATCCGCAGTACATGTTCCTGCGCGAGCGTCTCAATGCTCTGAAGGATGGCTGGGAGGAGCTGCATCAGATGTGGGAGAACCGGCAGGTGTTGCTCTCGCAGAGCCTCGACCAGCAGCTCTTCAATCGCGATGCCCGCCAGACCGAGGTGCTGCTGAGCCAGCAGGAGCACTTCCTGAGCAAGGACGATACTCCGGTTAATCTGGAACAGGCCGAGAACCAACTGAAGCGCCACGAGGCCTTCCTCACCACCATGGAGGCCAACGACGACAAGATCAATACGCTGCTCCAGGTGGCCGACACCCTGGTGGAGAAGGATCACTTCGATGCCGATAAGATTGGCAAGCGGGCGGAGAACATTACTGGGCGACGCGACGACAACCGACAGCGGGCGCTGGATCAGCACGAGAAGCTGAAGAATCAGGTGAAGCTGCACGAGTTCCTGCAGGATCTGGAGGAGCTGGCCGAGTGGGTGCAGGAGAAGTATGCCACGTCGCAGGATGAATCGTACAGGAGCGCCAAGACCATCCACTCGAAATGGACGCGCCACCAGGCCTTCGAGGCGGAGATAGCCGCCAATAAGGAGCGCCTCTTCGAGGCCGAAAAGTCCGCCCAGGAGCTGTCCAAGGAGAAGCCCGAGTTCAAGGACGTGATCGAGCCGAAGCTGAAGGAGCTGGCCAAGCAATTCGACGATCTGGAGGTGCACACCAAGGAGAAGGGTGCCATGCTCTTCGATGCCAATCGCGAAGTGCTCGTCCAGCAGACCTGCGACGACATCGACTCGTACATCACCGATCTGGAGAAGCAGATCGTTAGCGGCGACACTGCCAACGATTTGACATCGGTCAACATTCTGATGCAGAAGCAGCAAGTCATCCAAACGCAGATGGCGGTGAAGGCCCGCCAGGTGGAGGAGATCGACAAGCAGACCGAATATCTGCAGAAGACCGTGCCGGAGGAGAAGATCGAACCGATTGTGGTGAAGAAGACCGCCGTGCTGGAGCGTTTCGAGAAGATCAAGGCGCCGCTGTTGGAGCGACAGAAGGCGCTCGAGAAAAAGAAGGAGGCCTTCCAGTTCTGTCGCGATGTCGAGGATGAGAAGCTCTGGATCGATGAGAAGCTGCCGGTGGCGAATAGTTCCGACTATGGCAACTCCCTGTTCAATGTCCATGTCCTCAAGAAGAAGAACCAATCGCTGGCCACCGAAATCGATAATCACGAGCCGCGCATCAATGCCATTTGCAACAATGGCCGGAAGCTGATCGATGAGGGACACGAGGATGCCAAGAAATTCGAGGCGCTGATCAGTGATCTCACCCAGAAGTGGCAGGAGCTCAAGGATGCCATCGAGAACAGGCGCAAGCATCTGCTGGAGTCGGAGAAGGTGCAGCAGTACTTCTTTGATGCCCAGGAGGCCGAGTCGTGGATGAGCGAACAGGAGCTGTACATGATGGTCGAGGATCGCGGCAAGGACGAGATCAGTGCCCAGAATCTGATGAAGAAGCACGAGAATCTGGAGCAATCTGTGGAGGATTATGCCAACACCATTCGCCAGCTGGGCGAGGTGGCTCGCCAGTTCAGTGGCGACGATGTCTCCTCCGGGGATGCCGTTGCCGTCAAGCAATCGCAGCTGGACAAGCTGTATGCCGGACTCAAGGATCTGGCCGGTGAGAGGAGGGCCCGCCTCAACGAGGCCCTGCAGCTGTTCATGCTCAGCCGTGAGGTGGACGACCTGGAGCAATGGATCACAGATCGCGAGGTCGTTGCGGGCTCACAGGAGCTGGGCCAGGACTTTGACCATGTGACGCTGCTGTCGGAGCGCTTCAATGAGTTCGCACGCGACACGGAGGCCGTGGGCGGCGAGCGGGTGGCCAAGGTGAACGGCATTGCCGACAATCTCATCCAGGCCGGGCACTCGGACTCCGCCACCATTGCCGAATGGAAGGACAACCTGAACGAGTCGTGGCAGGATCTGTTGGAACTGATCGAGACCCGAACCCAGATGCTCGCCGCTTCGCGGGAGCTGCACAAATTCTTCCACGACTGCAAGGATGTCCTCGGACGCATCCTGGAGAAGCAGCACGGCGTCTCCGATGAGCTGGGACGCGACGCTGGCTCCGTGTCGACGCTGCAACGCAAGCATTACAACTTCTTGCAGGACCTCACCACCCTGTACTCGCAGGTGCAGCAGATCCAGGAGGAATCCGCCAAGCTGCAGGATGCCTATGCCGGTGACAAGGCCAAGGAGATCACCAATCGGGAACAGGAGGTGCTCCATGCCTGGGACAATCTGCAGGCGATGTGCGATGCGCGCAAACAGAAGCTGGCCGACACGGGTGACCTGTTCCGCTTCTTTAACATGGTGCGCATCCTGATGATCTGGATGGAGGACCTTGTCCGCCAGATGAACACCTCGGAGAAGCCGCGCGATGTCTCCGGCGTGGAGCTGCTGATGAACAACCATCAGAGCCTGAAGGCTGAGATCGATACCCGCGAGGATAACTTTGCGGCATGCATCTCGCTGGGCAAGGAGCTGCTCACCCGGAATCATTATGCCTCCGCGGAGATCAAGGATCGCCTGCTGCAGCTAAGCAATAGCCGGAATGCCCTGCTCCGACGCTGGGAGGAGCGCTGGGAGAATCTTCAGCTAAGTGAGTGTCGTTGTGTGGTATCATCCCTGAGATATTCACCTAACTTATCCTTGTTTTTTGTGCAGTTTTGGAGGTCTACCAGTTCGCCAGAGACGCTGCCGTGGCCGAGGCCTGGCTTATTGCCCAAGAGCCTTACCTGCTCTCCTCGGAGCTGGGCCACACCATCGATGAGGTGGAGAATCTAATTAAGAAGCACGAGGCCTTTGAAAAGTCTGCCGCCGCCCAGGAGGAGCGCTTCAGTGCTCTTGAGCGTTTGACAACAGTGAGTGTCGTCCTTTCCTCTCATCTCTTTGGGCATTTTTAATATTTACAAATGTAATCATCATTTACAGTTTGAGCTTAAGGAAATGAAGAGGCGCCAGGAGCTGGCAGAGGAGGCCGAGCGACAGCGCATCAAGGAGGAGCAGGAGGCCAAGGCCGCTTCAGAGGCGGCGGAATTGGCGAAACGAGAGGCTGAGCGACGCGACGACGTGGACGTTGGAGCATCGCACGATGATTCAGGTATTAAATAGTGTCCGTAACTCATGGTCCATCCAACCATCCCTCCTGCACATATTTCCATTTCCATATATCCAACTCCATATCCATATCCATATCCAAGATCCATGTCAAGATCCCCCCCGCACGCTTGTCTAACCTGAAAAAGCCTCAAAAACTTATCTCTAAACGTGTTCTCTGTCATTCACTCATGCTTACTAAAAAAAAAAAAATATAAAAAATAATAAAAAACTGAAACCAATGTCACCCTGCCATGGATTAACCAACTAACCCATCAACTTAAACCCGGTGAAGCCGCCAAAGACACGGCCGTCGAATTCGAGCGCGTTGTCGAGATCCAAACAGGTACAGAAACGAACCTTAGCTAGCCGCAGATCCATAGCAGCATGCAGTTATTCATATCGTTTTGTGTTTGCGTTGATATTTATTTTCTGAAACTGGAACGGGAAAACTTTGAAAACTAATCAAAAATCCGTAATTCACAGAACGAGGCGCTACACCAGCCGCTGGCGAAGGCCAGGAGGGCTATGTGACCAGAAAGCACGAATGGGACTCGACCACCAAGAAGGCCTCGAACCGATCTTGGGATAAGGTGAGTGTTGAACTTGATTACTGATCTGGAAAGGGTATAATCAAGGATTAATTTAATTAAATTTAAACGCAACGCAAAGAAAGTTTCCTTTTCATCTTTTGAGCCAAAGCTTGTCTCAGCTTGAAGCTTGAGTCGCTTCTTTTGTGTAAACTCTTCTCCGGCTGCACCTTCCGGCACTCTTTGTGACTCTCCTTATGAACTGCTCCATGAGCAACTCTTACTTTTGGTCCTATCTTATCTTGGACAACTTCACAGCCTTCTGGAAGTCACAAAAGTCTATTGCTATTTTGGTCGTTTTTTTTTTTTTTTTTCTAATTTATGATTCATTTTTGACAGCTATTGCTTCTCCTACTCATCCGCCTTGTTTGCTTTCCTCTTCCATTTTAGGTTTACATGGCTGCCCGTGCCGGACGCATTTCGTTCTTCAAAGATCAGAAGGGTTACAAGAGTAATCCCGAATTGACCTTCCGCGGCGAGCCCAGCTACGATCTGCAAGGAGCTGCCATCGATGTTGCCACTGATTACACCAAGAAGAAGCATGTGCTGCGAGTAAAGTGAGTGCAAACAACAAAATGATGTTATTTGTAACAATAACTTATTTTTTTACATTTTCAATTCCATTAACAGGCTCGCCAATGGTGCCGAGTTCTTGCTGCAGGCCCATGACGACAACGAGATGTCCCAGTGGGTGACATCCCTGAAAGCCCAGAGCGATTCGGCAGCGGTGGCCGCCAGCAGATCCCAGACTCTGCCCGCCACCTCACAAAAGGACGAACCAAAGCGCCGATCGTTTTTTACTTTAAAGAAAAAGTAAACTAAAGCCTAAACGCTAAACGCAACCATTAAGCAAGAGCAGCTAATTAAAACAAGAAAATTAAAACAGCAAAGTAAAGGAAAAGAAATTAAAAACGACAAAAATTATACAAGAAGATGAAGATGATGGACGGAAAGAAGCAAATATATATATTTTTTTTCATATATTTAAACTTATTTCGTAAT
Organism: Drosophila ohnishii; assembly: GCA_018905755.1. NCBI lineage: Eukaryota > Metazoa > Arthropoda > Insecta > Diptera > Drosophilidae > Drosophila > Drosophila ohnishii. The sequence continues at coordinate 3,873 of JAEIII010003950.1, read as the reverse complement.
GAGAAACAAAAACCGACAAAAAAACTTGCAAGAGAACGAGCAAAACGTAAACAATTATTATGCTTATCAAATTTGCACGATAAATACTGCTATTATGATTAAAACGTATGTATCTTATTTATTTAAACAAAATACAAAGTAATATAAAGATAAACAAAACAAAACAAACAAACAAAAAAAAATACAAAAAACAAGCAAAAAAAACATTTGAGGAAAAACCAACTCGTGTATGCATTTCAATGTATTCGATAAATAAACGAAAAATATTCCTTTAAAGTAAAGACGGTGGTCTACAGAAGGGGGTTTCATCCTACATGTCCTTCTCCTTCTCGTTATCCTTGTTCTGCAATGTACTGGACCTCATCACCAGGCTAATCAATCGATTGTAGGGCATCTCGAAGAGGAGAGTAACGCCAATAGCCAGTACGTAGGTGACCACCGATTCGGCAATGATCAAGAGGATCTTGAAAGAGAAATTGCAGAACAGGATTAGGCATCGCATCACTCTCTCTCTCTCTGCCGCTCTTCGTAAACCTACCAACAAGGACGTGTCTGGATGAAAGCTGGCACTGAAGGAGTGATAGAACCACACGATCACCACAGGATTCAGCAGGTAAATGGCAAAGGTGAAACGGCTCATCCGCTGCACATGCTCCGACTGCAGCACGGCCAGAAACCAGCGGATGGGGGCATACAAGTCATCCTTGGTGTCCTCCTGTTCCGCACACACCATAAGGTAACTGGCAAGGGCGGCCACCACGACACGCAGCACAGACAGCAGACCAACGAGGATGATGCCCACTGCCAGTTGATCCGATATAAGCAAGTGGATTAACCACAAGAGTCCACCGCCCAGGAAGATCCTGATCCAGCCGCCGGGCACGATCAGCTCGAGGGGTGAGTCCAAACCCTTGACTCGCGTATAGGCATAGGCACACCCGGTCAGATAGCCCAATAGACGGGTTAAGGGACACACATAAGACCAATCGGCGGTGTTAAACAAGTCCTCGAAGCTGGTGCCCACCTCAAACAGATGCGTCATGACCACGGGAAAGAGCAAGCTCACAATGGCCAGCACACAGGCGATGCCCAGAACCGATCTGGGATGACGTGTATGGCCGAAGAGGAGCAGCAGGGCCAGGATGTGAAGTTGCATTTCGCAGGCCAGCGACCAGGTCCACGAGCCGCACAATTCCCGGAGGGGAAAGAGATTCTGGACAAAGAACACATTGCGCAGCCAATGGCGATGGCACCTAAGATCCGTTGGCTCAGAGATTTCCATCACGGACACCTGCCGTTGGTATTCCACCACCACCACGGCTGCCACCATTACGACGAACTGCAACGGGGCCAGTCGCCAGAAGCGATGCATCACCAGACGCAGGAAGCGTCGTCCATTGCCCCACAGGCCATCGCCGGCGATGTTCCGCTGCAGCTGCTCATCCCGCAGAAATTTGGACACCGTCAAGTAGCCACTGGAGGAAATTACCAAAAATAAAACGCAACTAAAAGGATATCTCTCCTTCTCACCTGATCACAAAGAAGATCTCCACTGTATTGGGCCAGTAGTTGTGGTTCACGCTCATCGTTCCGATCTTCTCGAGCATCGCCAGCGATGGGTCCACGGAGAAATACTTGTACCAAATGACATGGACGCCGACCAAGGCAAATGCTGTGATCACCCTTATCCCATTGATGGCTCTATTCTCCTGACTGGGATCCACCGGCTGCCAGGCCCGCTCCCAGTTGCTGGCCAGATCGAAGCAGGCCATGTAACGGGAGTATCTGTGCAGGCCACTGGTGGCCAGCACTCCCAGCAGCAGGCTAATGCCCACAACAACCGCCAGAATTCGCACTGCCCGGCTCTCATAAAAGTCTGGCCTGAGCTTTGGCCACTTGGCGTAGGCCAGCTGGGGTTGCATCTCCCAGCGCTGGAAGCTGGAAGTGCCCTTAACCAGTGCCCGGCGGATCAGTGACTCCATTTCGGCAATGCCACAGATCTGGGGCACACACAGTCCGATATGCAGCATCGGTTCCGGCCTGATGGATGGTGGAATCACGCGATATGGCGAATTGGCCTGAATGTAGGCCACCATATAGTCGAGCGGGAATGGGGATAGATCCATGAGTGGACGCGGATCATCTCTGATCAGCTTCTGGTGGATCAGCTGGTTGGTGGAGCGACAGGCGAACTGGTTGCCCAGCCACTGGCTCTGGCCTGTGATGAAATCGTTGAAGCCCTCGCCGGAGGCATCTAGAGCTGGTTTTTTTTTTTTTTTATTTGGGAAATGGGTTAGTTTTCTTTTTTGTTTTATTTTTTTATTAAACTTTAAGGTGGGGCAAGAGTCGTGTCGGAGTCATGATATCTCATGGCAATAATCTTATCAATTTGATCGATAAAAAAAAACACATATTGCAATCATTATCTTTTAAAGTAAATAATGTAAGCTTTACTTTTTAAATGTCAAAAGATAACTTGCTTGCGAAGAGGTTTGAAGATTTCTTAAATTAAAATATTTTGTTGTATTCTTTGATGAATTAAATAAATATAAAATTATAGATTAATAGATAATCATTAAGCCCTGACTTAAATTTTCTCACTTATAATGATTATGGTCCCTGGTAAAATCAACAAAGATATGCCACTCACCTCTTAATGCCCAAATACGCTCCTGCTGCACAGCATCTCGCAGCTGCTCGAGCTGCTCCTCGCACTGGGACATCGCTGTGTGGTTACCCCTGGGAGGAACCACTTCCAGTAGGTCCATCAGCAGGGACTTGGATGCGGCATCGCCCAGAACGGCCAGAACTCGGACTAGGAGCAGCACAGCAATGATCATGGCTCGGAGACTGGATTGGCTTGGCTTGGTTTAAGCAGATCACCTCACAACTCCACGACAGACGTCGCACAACTGGCCAAATGGCTGGGCTGAGATGAGGCGGCATCTAGACGACCCATATAACCACAGGTCACCGTGTGATCCGTGACGCTCTCCAAGATCCCAGCAATAGTTTTCACCATAAAACAAGCGGAGCTCTTTGGACTGAGAGTTACCTCATGGTAGAGAGGTCTAAAGTCTTTATATGAAAATATTTCAAAAGATATATATTTCCACGGAAGTACAAAAGTGCGTTACAAATATTTAACCTGGTTCAAAAAACAATAAAAAAAACTATTACCGATTTTTAAGGATTGCTTTTGCCCTCGCATCGACGCTTAGGATTCTCAACAGGTTCTAGCTTAGATGGATTTTAGAGGATTTTATCCTAAAGGATGAAATATTATGAAAAAACCCTAAGTAAATGAAATTCTTAAATTTATTTTGTTTATATTTTTAAGGTTTTATTTTTTGTCAAATAATAAAAGACTTCATAAAACCACAATGTCCGTGAAAGCGTGCGAAAATTGAGCAGCCTTGGGTTTACATAAGCCCGGAAAATACCTTTGTGTATATAGAAAAAAATTAATGTCTGAACGGTTTAATATTCGAAGCTAATATTTAATTTATGAATGCACAGTAAACAAATAAAAAAAAAACATAATAATAAAAGAAAGAGTTAGGTTTCAAGTCCTAACTTGAGCTAGAGAAATATCAAAGTTAATCGATTAAAAATCGATTAAAAGTCTTTTTTTATGCTATATTAAACAATTTTAATATAAAATTTAAGCAATTTCAAATAGTTTATTCCACTTATAAAAATATATCAAAACCATCGACTCACACACACACACACACACACACATGTATAAATTTTTTTTATTTATTTTGGCACTTTATTTTTTTAATTTTAATTGCAATTTGTTTATTAATCAGAAATTGTACAATAATTATCGCATTAATATTAGTTATATTAGTTGGTTTTATGCATTAA
>JAEIII010003947.1:0-16855 GCA_018905755.1 Drosophila ohnishii | reverse complement strand
ACACAAAATCCCTTCAGTCTCTCTATATTACCCATAATAAACTGAGTTAATTCCCGTAAACACGATAAAACAGTCACCATAAAGCAAATACTAACAATGACCGCCGCCTTCGCCCTATAAATTTTGCAATCGATTTTCGAACTGAAATCAAAAAGGGTTTACTTAGCGTGGCGCTGTCAGCGCTTGAGTAGGGTAAATACGGCCCCAATCAACTCGTCTACAACACTATCAACATCAACGTAGCCCGATTTAGGGGCATAATTTTTACAGACCCCCTGTCTTTGGGGTTGTAGGAACTCCGGGAGCTGGGAGCTGGGAGCTGGAGAAAGGAGGTGCCTGCCTGGCAAAATGGCGCATGTCAGAGGCAGCCAAGCAGAATGTGAATGCATTTTTATAGCCAGTTGAAAGCGTAACGTGATAAAATGCTTTGCGAAATTTTGTTGTGCGCCAAAGTTTAGACGCCGCCAGCCCGCAGTTTGCCCTTGGCTGCGTCTGTGTGCATATTAAAAGTCCTCACCTACGCAGCCATATGCCCAGACGGGGGATTAACTTTTGCTGATAAGGTGGAAAAGTTGAAACGTTCATAAATCACGACACCAGAAAGTTGTTTTCACTATAAATATGCAATGGCCCGTCCGTCCGTCCTTCCGCCCCCCCAACCGGTTGACCCCACATTGTTGTGCGGGCTCTTGATTTGCTCATTTCCAGGGGCAAAAGTCAAGCTGTTTATAATCCCGACACTGCGTCATGCAAACTACTTTTCCGATCGTCAGCCAACTTTGGCCCCTCCGTCCGTCCTAAGCCGGGGACTTACACTTGGCCAAACTCCGGGCTCCATCGGCTTGGGGCCAACCGCAGGCCAAGCAGCCAAAGGGATTGGCAACACTTGTAACACTTTGCCAACATGTTTACCTCGAAATGCTTTTGCATCCCACACGGCTTTTGTTGAGGCAGTGCAGCTGCATCCTGCAGACTGTAGACTGTCGACTGCAGCCTGCAGGTGCAAGGAGGAATGGGAGTCCTTGTGTTGACCTCTTGGCAGTAGGCGGAGGAGGCTGCTAATGGCACTCCCACCTACTTCACTGCGCCACTTGCACTGGATCCATTGTCCTGCTTTGTGTTTTTGTGCTGACATAAGTAATCGCTCTGATTCTCTGGCCTGGCTTTTGTGGAGGCATGTCCTTTCCTACATTCACAATACAAAGATGCTTCTGAAAATGGGAGCACAGGAAGAGAAATCCATTAAAACTGTTGGCATTTCAGGACATCATTTTCAATAGTGAAGTCAAGAAATATAAAAAGAAAGTTCATAAAATATACTTAAGTCTTATTTAATATATTTTTAATATATTATATTCAACAAATCTAACGAAAATGAATTTGAAAATAGAGAAATTATCGCATTAAGGTCGCATAACTCTTTGAAAATCTACAACTAACTATCCTTATTTTTAACTGTGTAATCCTGTTGCTCCCAATTGATTTATGTTCTCTTGGATTTTGCAAGTTCCCTTTGTTTGCTAACCTATTCCTCTTCCTAGCACAGGCTCAAGCTCAATACCAATCCCAATCCCGATCCAAATCCAAATCCCAATCCCCTCTGGCCCGGAGATTGCTATAAAGTTTCTTTACTTGCGGCCTGCCATTAAGTTGTTAAGTTATCTATGTGTAGTATCGGCATTTCGTGCGGTTGGAAACAAACATTACATTATATGGTTGTAAATGTTCGAAATTATAAATTGGCCGGCACAAAGGAGCTAGTGGAGATGCGAATTGCAGGCCCACAACATCTTGGCCATCTTGACCGCAGTTTGTCTGTCAGACGGCCTTTTGCTGTTGTTCCTTCATTCTGTGGGAGCCATTTTTTGTGTCGACGAGGCCATAAAAGCGATGGCCGGGAGGGGGAGTGGGGACGGTAATAAAGTAGAAACGTGCAAAAACTAGAAAAATGTGGTCGGAGCAAATAATAGAGAGAACTTAGCACAAAAATGCACAAAGAGCAGAGGGAGAGTCGCCGCACATAGAACAAAAAGAAAGTGAGCTACGAACAAGTTTCGGCTACGTGCAATTCCTGCTCTCAGGTCACTTCTGTGGCATGTCAAAGGATACTCCAGGCAGTGTGTGTATGTGTGTGTGTGTGTTTTTTCGGGGGTGTTTTGTGGGTGGCCGGGGTTGTGGCTTTTGGCCATAAACTTTCGCCTGTTGAAGCGAAGAGCAACAGAGCGCCGGCAGGGTCAGCCAGTCGGGATGCAGATTGGGAGCAGCAGGAAGCGTTTAGGGGTTGGAATATCTTCTCGTATACTTTATAATTCTCATCTAGCAGCATTTAGCATTCCTTGTTGGGTTTAACTCTTGCGTGAATTCTCATCTATTCTCTCTTTAGGTGGCAGAAGTCAGCAGGAGGTGCTGGTAGGGACTTCTGGGCCTTCGCTTACGTCAAGTGTGTCGACCCAAGTGTTGTAAGTCAATTACCTGTCACAGAGCGGAAATCTCAGGCTGCCTCCACTTTATGCTGCCTACTTTTGAGCGCTGTCGCACTCGCCGCATCCGTCAGATACAAAGCAAATTCCCCATGCAACGGCTGCATTATGATTGTCACTTGAAATCCTTGAACTGCTGATTGAATGGACGGCAATTCGCTTGGAAAAGCATCCCAGAGAGGGAGAGGGGATGTCACGCACTTGGCTGTCGCCGTTTTTATGCTGCCAATAATTCAAACTTCGCTGTGCGAATGCCAAAATGACAAGCCAAGTTCTCCTCCGGAGTTCTCCATTCAAGTGGAATCGATTCGGTTGCCGGGCTCCACTCAGGAGATAACGACCCATGGCTTCGAATAAGAAATGAACGCTGAATTTAATAACGCAATCTCAGCCGGGAATAGAGCTGACTGGCAGAGTGTTCTATTAATTTGTCATCGTAATATTACACATTAAATTCATAAAGGGAAATTTCCTTGACCAAGGCTGTCACAAGTTTATGATTAAATTATTCAGTTTGTTACTCAATTTAAGGTCAAAGACCAGGCCTTTAAGAAAGTTTATGTTATGAATAGAAGTCTGTTGTACAGAACGAACCAATCTGGCATCTGAGTAGAATTTTCCCCCAAAAAGTTCTTAATTGAATTCCATGGAAAGCAGTGGAAAATTCGTTATGAATGCCCAACTCAAATTACTTGTATCAGTTGGCAGAACTAACCCCTTGAAAATGTTTAATGATTCACAACTTTTATCTCCCTCGTCCGAAAATTGTGTTTTAAATTGTGTTTGTAAAATTACGGGAACGACAGCACTTGGCAAAATCAATTGGGCAAACTTTTATCAACTTCTTTTCACTTTGCTGTTGGCTTAATTAAAGTCAAGTTACTTTTCCTTTTCCGAGAAAGTAATGAGAGAGGCAACGGAATGCAAACAAAAAGTCTGTTGCAGAGAACTCAGTTTTCTTACTTTGCCAGCAATTCGCATGTCAATCATGATTTGCACAGAGGAGAGTTGGCTTGAAAAAAAAAGCAGGTACACCTGGGGTAAAGGTTGATATAAAAAAAATTACACTAAGGAAAAATAGTGAAAATATAAGAGGGAGTCTTGTTTAGATTTGTAGATCTTGAATATAATAGTCACCTTTCACGTCCAAGAAAATATTTATTATTTTATTAAAGTTTCTAGATTACCAAACCAAAACTTTCTTTAACCCATTTCTACCTAATTTTCCTTTTAAATTCTACACTCTTAATTTCTCTCTCTGCACGGCGAGAATCATGAAGTACTACATAAAGGTAAAGTGAAACAGTTAACTCGGGCAACTCGAGTTCAGCACGTTTTCCATTTATGCGCACCGTGGCACCCAAAAACCAAGTCAAAAAAGGGCGACTGACACTCGGGTTGACATGCATTGAAATAGAAGTAAGTTGCCCAAGTCCTTGTCGCCACCTGCTAGCAATTGGCACACTCGAAGGGAAAGTTTGACAAGGTGTTGACACGACACCTGCCGGAGCACCTTGTGCACAAAAAGACGAAGCTCTGGGCTAGCTACCTGCCTGCCTGCATACTTAATTAAATCGAATGCTGCGAAACTCAATTGCCTGATTCATTAGTTAGCCTCGAAAGCGGATTATGTGCTCGTGTACAACTGCTAATTTCCATTGCGAAATTGATTTGATGTAATTAAATTTCAATTTGCTAGCCATTCAGCTGTGAAACACATACATAACTAACTAATTTGGACGCTCGCTTGCTTGTGAAACTGGAATATTTCATGAAGCGAATTATTGACACCTTAATCGATGCTAATTATAAACATTTGTCCTGTAATAACACCCGAACGGAACGTAGCCTGATTTGATTTTGCGCAATTTGTGTCGCAGTTTGCCGTAAAATATAATGCATTTTGCTGCAAACTAAATTCAAATATTATATGTGCGTTATTATACGGTTATTTGCATTTTGATTGTATAACATAATTTAATGTGCAAGAGGTGGTGGAGGCTCGGCTCGCATGCCAAGGCACTCTCAGCACGAAACCATTATTTTGATAAATAATTGAATATTGCTTCATTATACGTATGGCAGAACTTGCCCTGCCAAGTGGGTTGTGGCTTCTTCTGCTCCTGCCAATGTTGGTTGCCACGTTGCTTGTCTTACTTGGTGATGTTGCTACTGTTGCTAGTGCTGCTGCTGCTGCTGCCGACATCAAAATGCAATTGACTTTTCACTATATTGCAACTTTGAGGTTTCGCCGGGGCCAAACGTCGACGTGTGTGTGTGACTATGGGTGTTGATTACACCAGCAACGGCAACACATTTGCAGCTCAACGTTCTCGAGTGCTTGTCTGCATTTCCGCTGACGAAGCCGCCTCCATGTTGCAGCACCAACAATTGCAGCAAAGGCAGCAACATCAACACGACCACAGCTGCCAGCGACAATTTGGGGAGCTTCTGTTGCCGGGACTGTTTTGTCTTCGAATTTAGAGCAATTCAAGCAAAACTTTGCCACTGACTTCGCTGTGGACCACAACACTTTGGATTAATTTACCGGAAACTTTCCACACACGCACTCACACACGCTTACGACCTGCTACTGCTGCTGGTGGCAGGGAAAACTTTTCCATTTTCGCTCAGTTTCTAGGTCCCGCGCACATAAATTAGACTCGTCTATTTCAGCAGCTGTCAATTGACATTTTTTTTCCGGCAAAATGAAGCCATTTAAGCGGTTCGAGGGCAGCCAAAGCCAATCTTCTTGGGGCGAAAGTCATAAACCTTCGGCTCCGTTGGCTGCAGCATAATCGTTATTTATGTGAGCGCGTGAAATGTATAAAAATGTTGCCCTTAACAGGCCATAAAACTCCCAGAGCTAGCAGGCAGCAGCAGTGCCTGCCCGTTTTGTTCGTCGGCTGCCATTTTGTGCAGTAAGCCAACGTGGCGTATGCGTAATGTTGTATAATGCAAAGGCCGCTTAGCCAATGATTGTTTTGTGCCTTTTTTGGTATTTAAAAAGCATTGAACTTATGGAGGCAGGCGGCAACAGCCAACAGCAGGATCCAGGATATAGGACGAACAACCAGCACATATTTTGCACTTGAAAAAAATATGTAAAACGGATTGAATGTTATATAAAGATATAATATCGTAAAAATGGAATATTAATCTATCTAAGAGTTATATAAATATTTCTAAGATAAGTATTTGTTATAGAAAATCGTTTGAATAATTAAGAAATCATAGCAAACAATGTAATTCTGCTTAAAAATTTGTTTAATCTACATTTTCTCTATAAGAAACTTAAACCTTTCTAACTAAAAATGCCTCAATTTCCAAAGAAATTAAAAACAAAATTTAATGCCCTTCACATTTCTCCCGGTGTACCTTTGGCACAACATTCCCCTGCATCCCAGGCACAATAACCCGATGTTGTTGTTGATATTGCTGTTGCTCCTGCTTAGCAACATTTATCGCCGTTTTGACATAAACACACATACGCACTCTCACAGGAGCAGGACGGAAATGCGGGGGACGCGACAGGCAACACATGCTTGCCAGCCATTTTCACATTATTTTGTAAACAATTTTAAGTTGAATGGAAAATGTTTATGTTTCGGCAGCGCCATCGTCGCCCGCTCATCGCATGCTGCACCCTATTTAACTTGTACTTTAACCCATTGCTGCTTTTATTTTTCTTTTACATGTGTGTGTGGGCCAAGGGCTTTAGCATGCGTTATTAAATTTATTGGACTTGACATGAGCAGCCCCTGAAGAGTAAGATGAGTACGTGGCACCGCAGGCCGTCATAAAAATTATAAACATTTCTCTTGAAATGTTTTTTATTGTAATTGCAGAAGAATAACTCAGGTCTTTATCGCTGAGCGTCGTCATCGGCTCAGTTTTGTTAGTGTGCAAATATTTGCTCTGCTTTTCATTATGCCAAGGCACACACCCACACACCCGTGTTTATGCAAATGTTTGCTAAATAGTTTACATCTTTGGGTGTGCGTGTGTGTGTCTACGTTGGCCGAGTGTGTTTTCTGCGCTGGCCTGTGTTTGGTATCCAGCCCAGGGCGTATTTGCATAAATTACCAGAGAATGACAGAAAACAATGGACCGACTTCGCCGCCACCGAGAACTGGACAAGTTAGTACACACGCATATGAGTTTGCAACTATAGTAAATTATACACAGCAATAAAAAACCTGAAGATAGTGAAATTCTATCTTAAATTCGGGGAAAGTATGGAATGAAAAGACCTTAAATTGAAAGACATTTAATTCCCAATTTTACCTCAACAATTTCCTTTTTTAGAAGCTTATCATTTAGTCCAGAAAAATAGTATTTAATTGGGAATACTTTAGATTTATGTATTACCTTTAATTTTATTTAAACAATATTATTTTTGTTAACTCCCCTTTCCCTCAGTGCCCTTAGACTTACTTACGCCTTGCGGCACGTGCAGTTACCGACATCCGACGAATGCGTAATATTGAAGTGGATTGATTGATCGGGCACATCGGCCGCCAACAGCACTTGTACTGTACTATATGTACTCTCTGTGAGCTGTGCTTCAAAAATAAATTTGATTTTTTCCACACTTTGCCTGCCTGTTTTTGACATTGCTCCAATTAAAGTAACGTGCCACGCCTCGTAGCCCGATTATTGATTGGTTGTTGGTGGTCGGTGGTACTAACTACCTTGCAGTGGCGTAAGCACATTTATTTTCGCAGGGATCCAGCAGCAGTAGGACCCCCCTTGGAAGGACTCCCCTGGGGGGGCCAGGACATTATTGTTGCATACTTTTTAGCATGCGCTTAATTACATGGCATTAACATTGTGTGCATGTGCTAGTATGTTTGCGTGAAAATTATGCGCGTTAGTAACGTTTTACATGCTGCCTCAGACCCTATTTTCCCCTTTGGACCCCAACAAAGAGAGCTCATATTAATTGAACAATTTTTTAGCATATTTTTTTGCTCGTTTTCCCTTGATTATTATCGCTAGAAAATTTCAACGTTTTTTCCTTTACCGCAGAATGCTGGCTGCTTATTAGGGAGAGCTCCGCCCCGCGGCAAAGTCTGCTCTGCGTGTTTATAATTCACACTTCTGTTGAATGCCATTCGGGGAGTGCATTTCGCAATGCAATATTTTACGCGGGGCATAGGGATATCGGGATGTTGGAGAGTCCTGCGAGAGTCCTGGGGCAGCGAATGAAGTCATTACCTATCGCCTGGCGCTAGTTGTTGCATGACAGACTTTAGTTGTCGTAAATAGCAGGCCAAGTCAACGCCTTTTTTTCGTACACAAAACAAAAATATAAGTTACCTTTAGGACTTTATTTTACCCTGGAAACTTTGTTAAACAAAGTACAATTTCCCTAAGTTCTACATAATATTTTCTCTCTATTATTCCAATTATAACATTAGCATTAACCCATTTGCTGGGGAATGTGTGGCGAATCACTCGCATAACTCATCGGGCATTGCGTGTCTTTAGTTATCAGCGTGTGGCCCGCTTTGACATTTAATATTAAATCCCGAATAAGTTTGCCAGTTGTTGAAAGCTTAGCTGACTTTCATGCTGAGCCCGTCGAATGCCTCGCTTACACGCACACACGCTGGCGGCGATAAACAAAGGATCCTGCGGCGTTTTAGATTTGCGTATTTATTGCCAAAAGGCTCGGCATAATTTCTATTTGTGTTTAATGTAAACAAATGTTTATGTGTGCAACGACTTCCTTTTGTTTTCCATAATTTGCGTTTGTTCTCGGTTTCAAAATGTCGCAGATTTCTTTCTATATATATTTTTTTTTGTGCTGTTGTTATGGTGGTGTCCTATTTTCGCCCCACATGTTGACACTTGCCAAGTGGCAGAGCCCGCGGCCATTTCACTGGGCCATTGTGCATCAGCATTCGGAGCCATTGTTGGGGTTCCACCCACTTCTCAGCTCGTTAGGCTCAAGGTTTTCTGCATAAAGTGAAAAAAATAAAGGAAATTCAAGGGGAAATTTAAATTCTAAATTAAATTCTTATAATTTGTTTAACTTAAGAGTTGTTTCAGATATTTGAACTACTAAGAAAAGCTGATTTCATTTAAATTTATAAAAATATCAAAACAAATCCACAACTGTTCAAAATATTTCTTAAAAATATTTTATTTCTCTCTCTGTGCTCTCTAGAGAAACGAGGACACGGATGAGTGTGGCGGTGGTGGGCACTTGAAAGCGACACGACTAATTGGAGCCAGCTTTCTTACATACGATTAGACGTTACGTATGCGCCCCGTTGCTCGGCATGTGCCGAATTTATGAGGGCCTTTTTAGCCATCAGGGCACAGGGCTCACTGCCAGAGCCCCGCAAATGGGTCACAAAGCTGTCGTCGATGGGCGGGTCATCGGCGGGACAGCCTTCAAATGCAGAAACGTCTGGTAATTAACGACGAGCGACAAGAGGAAACTGCTGAAATGGCGCTAATTGCAAAGCAATCGTCGCACGTGAAGCGCGCGCTAAATCACGGTCTATATCTGCGAGTGCCCACACACGTTTTCGAACAAATGGCTCTCCGATCCGGTTCGGTTCGGTCCGCTCAGCATTATTTGCTACTGGAAACTCCGCTGGGAAATGGCCGAGGTGAAGCCTGAGGAGCCTGAGGTGGGTGGTGGTTGGTCTTCTTGGCCTGACGCTGACGAAGGTCAATATGCCTACACTTAGCCCGATTTGCTTTCGCCTTTCGGGGTGACCTTCTTGGCCCCTTTGTGTCTGCGTGTGTGTGTATTCGGGTTTTTATTGACAAACGCATAAAATTCGCTTGAACCTTTTGTTAACCTCGGATACACCTTTGGGCAGAAGCAAACGGACGGGGGTCTTCGGTGCCATTTCCTGCCCATGTGTCCCTTTTCGGTTGCGAGCGAGTCCCCCGGTTTTGCCTTTCATTTCGCTTACTTAACTATTTATGAGCTAGCAATCCCTGGAATGCTGTGTGTCTTTATTTGTGCTGCTACTTTGCTGCCTTCTGGGCGTTAAATTGAGTTGGCCCACACACGGCCACACCTGAGCGATCTTAGAAGTTCACTTAAGTGGGAATCTCTGGTTTTGGTTTCCCCCCTGTCGTCTCGGTTTCCGATTCAGCTTCAGCTTCCTCCTCGTCCTCGCCCTTGCCTCTTTAAGTGCCGAACATTGAAACTTTAAGGACCTGTCTGAGTAGCAATAATTTGTAGCCACCCTTGCCCCGATTACATGAAACTTTAGCGTGTAATTTCCTGGGAAAAAATTTAGTGCAGTCGCTAATTTTCAACAAAAAAAAAGAGAGAAAGGAATCGCTTAGTCTGCTCTCTAAGCCGAAACGGTTAGCGCTCTTTTTTTTATCGCCACTCCTGTGCCATAAATATGCCTTGGCGGTTGACAACGCTAGAAGAGAAAGAGAGAGGAGGAGCTTGTAGCTAGTGGCCAGGTCCACGATGTCTCTAAGTAGCTACAGCACTCCGGGGACCAATTACCCCATAGAGCGGAGCGGCATCGAGTCAGGTAACAAGCTGGGTTTGACCCGCAGCTGGGAAAGCCAAAAAATTAAGTTACGTTTAGGCAAGCGAAAAAGTTTTTGGGGCCAAAGAAAGGTCCGTCTCGCTCCGAACGGCCATATGTTTCACTAATGGTCGCGCACATTGCGGCCATTAGGGTATGGCGCCCAGCAGGTGGGGGACATCCGAAGGGTCTCTCCTCCCTCCTTCCCTATTTCTACCATCTCCAAGGTTTTGGCAGTGAAGCCAAGTTTTTCTCTCTATATTGAGTGGTTTTTTTTGTAAGCATTGAGGGTTCTTGGGCAGAATCCATATTTTGAAAGGAATCTATAAAGATTACAGGCTGCAGAAGTTGCTGAGATATATGTTTGTATTTTTGGAAATTTATAAATAAACAGAGCTAAGTCTAGCTTTTGTTGGTTACAGAAAATGTTACTCGACATGTAGACAATATAGAATAATTTTACAATATTTTATTTTAACTGTTTATTCACATTTTACGATTAAATACGATTAGGTTTCGATTCAAGTTTTCGTGTTTAAAGATTAAAGCCTTGGCAATCATTAGGGGCCTGTATACTTTGGATATATTGACATAACAAACTGAGATGTGTTTGATTAATAGCCATTTTGTTTGCCTTTAGCTTAAAATTAAATGGACGGCAACCAAGTATTTAAGATTATATCAGCCGAGTGCCATTTGTACCTGCCAAAAAGCTCTCTCTCTCTCTATCTTCTTAATTATGAATCTTTGGCCAGCCATTGAATTTGAATTTTGTGGATTAAAGTCTGGGCCCGTCATTAGAAAATACGGGCAAATACGAATGCAGCTCAGTAATCCAAAATGTTTAATTAAATTGCATAATTGTCTGTATTTAACTTGGCATAAAATGGATAATATTCGAGATAATATCTGCATTGCGGACAGCAGGCATTTTGTGGAAATATTCGGCAGGACCTGATGCTGTTAAATGTCGCTTAGCTGGCTGCCATTAGTTATAAAATCACTTATTTGCTATGCAAATTGATTGAAGTCAGATGCGGTTGAACATTTCGTCTCGAGTTTCAACGAAATTGCATTTGTGCATGACCAAATTGCCAAAACTTGGGCAATCATAATAATAATTATGCAAAGTAGCAGAGACGGTGAGGCGCAGGGAACACCTGGAATTACGCACACACAGAGAGAGAGAGAGAGGGAGAGGCTCTGGGGCTTAAGGGACGAGGACGAAGGTTTCGGGACGACAAGTGCAAATTACTTTGGCTTTGTTTGGCCGTCGTGCCTGTGTTTATTTACTCATGCCTTAACAAGAGTATTATGCAATTCACACACATACGCACAGAAATTTACATTATCAATGGAAAATTCCACCCCCCCGTCCAAGTTTGCCCTTTTGTTGTCGAAAAGTCATCTCGAGTTTTCATTCAGTCACATCATCGAATATCAGAGTTTGTCAAACTAATTTGGGGCCTCCCTCGCTCCACTGCACTATCCTTCCTATAGTTTCCTGTCCCCCCCACTGGCTTGTGTATTTTCAATTAAATAATTGTCAGCTCGAGCATGTGTCAATAGAGCCAACAAGGAACTGCACTCGAAGTCAGTCAGCAATTTATGCCTTGTTAGGCTCACTGCCAATCCAGCCGACGAGACATTAATCAAGCTCAGTGGGTCTTCCTCGGGCCAAGCTCAGCCTAACCCAAATCACAAAGTAGAATTTTATGCAAAGAACCCTCCGATAAGGCAATTGTTCAGGCAGAAGAAGGAAAAAGGTAGCCAAATTGTATGCAAATTTTAAAGGCACTTTTCCATTCCCTTTTTTTTTCTGGACCCTCGGCTAATTATGATATATGAAGGTGCAAAGGCATTCAAGGAGAACGCATAAAAACCCATTCAAATTAATATTAATTGCGGTTCTAGACTGGCCTCTCTCTTCGCCTAATTGTTTTTTGTTCATTACATTTTTCACCCTCCCCATGGATTCGGGGGGGGATTCATGGCAGACAGCAAACATATTTCCACAACGTCATTAAATCACAGCGAAGAAGTAAAAGCACAAATAATCATTTAATTGCCTTTTCAGTCCCGGCTTGAGTCACAGTCGTTACCCCGTGTAGCCGGCAAAGTGTTGGCCATAAATAGTAACTACTGCTCAAAAGTGAAGGGCTGAGCCGTGTATCCTGCAGGAATGTGGCGGGACAAGAGGGGAATGCTGGGTATGTGAGGTGGCCAGGATGTCCGACACACCAAAGAGCAATGAGGTAGTCAAAGTGCACTGGGAATAAAAATGTTTTACACGTTAAAAGTTATTTGTAACTTATTAGAAACTGAATTTGTCATAGTTTTTGTAACTCTTAAATTTTTTAGACTTGTATAAATCTATAAAAATTTTCTGTGCCTTTTAATGCTTTCATAAATAATTTTTAATATTTTTTCCCTGTGCACATAGAGCTCACTGATGAGTGAGCAAAAATGTTGCTGCTTAATCATGGGGCTGGAATGGCGCTGGGAGGCGGCAAAGGAAGCGGAAATGATGCTCGCTGGCAATTTATTTGAAACCGCATAAAACAAGCGACGAGTAAAAATGTAGCCGCCACTCCTTTGGCTGTTGCTGTTGCTATAGCTGCTGATGTTGCTGCTGCTGCTGCTGCGGAGCGGCTAATGAACAAACAGAGGAGCGCAGATAGGGAACGGATGATGGAAACCTCAGTAAACAACTGCAGTGCTGGTAAATAGACGGCGGCAAGGACTTGGCCCGTAAACAGGCCCGGCTGCATAAGCAAAAAAAAAGGGAAGGACGCGGGCATGAGGAGCCAGCGGAAACGGCAAACCAAAGCTGCCAACTAGAGCAACGTTATTAACTTGAATAAAAATATTTACTGCCCGTCGAGCACTCGAGTTATCAATGGCGTTGCAGCAACAGCAGCAGCAACAGCAGCTGCAGTTGCCTTGGTCATGGCGCCGTAGCGATGACAAGTCAAGGGATCCACAATCCTGGACTCCTGACGATGATGAAATGGAGCACTTAGTGTGCTGCTGCCGGCATTTACTTTGCCACTCGCCGCTTTTTCTCACTTTTGTTTATCCACCCTGATTAAAGTTTATTTTAATTTGTTGCTGTTGTTCTTTGCCTGGCTTGGCTTGCTGTTTTTACTTTGGCTTTTTGCTTTTGCTTTTGCCTTTGCCTGCTCCCCCCTTAAGTGGCACAATTTGGTGCTGGTCCTGGAAGGGAACAGCCTTCGCCTGCCTCTCTCTGCCTCCACCCCACTTCATAACGCATCGGCGCTCAGGCGTGACCCAAAGTGCAGCCGAGTGGTAAAAGCAACCGCGACTGATGGCTGCGGGAGGTGCCAAAAAGCGGGCAGCCCCTGCCCATATCCTGATCCCTCAGCGATGCCACCTGGCAGCCATCCAGCAGCAGCCAGCATCCAAGGTGCCAGAGCCGACAATACATGCGCGAATTAATCTTAATTGAAATTCCTTGCTGCGGCGCTGCACCCACACCCACATATGCCACATGCGCCTCTGTTTGCTCATGCAGATGTTGGGTCTTAATGAAAAATTAAGGAAAATTAAAAAGCCCGCGCGAAATAAGCATCTCGAAAAGTATTTGCACCGCATTAAATTTTATTTTCACATTTTCTGGGTTCCCTCGACAATTGTGAGGGATGGAAAATGCAGAGATAGGGATTGAAAATTGGTTAAATTTCATTATGAAAAAGGATTCAATCTTTAATAAATTTAATCCTGTAAAATAAGTATTTCATTTTGTACCTTAAACTTATATGTAAATAATATTGTAAAACAGTTTCACTTCCCTAAAAATTGTTTAATACTTTGCGGCTCTCATTTTCCATCTCTAAACACTGGAGTTTCAGGGTGGCAAAAGCAAATACATTGTGCGAGTGGCTTCCACCTCCTTAAGCTCGGTTTATGTTCCATTAAAATGTTTTAAAATTCTATCACACACGAGTCCCCGAACCCCCAAGCTCCCTTCCATTCCCCATCACTACCCAGCAGCTCTGCCAACAATTAAGCAAGATGCTAATTGTTTCACAAAGCATTCGCACTTCGTCGCTTTCCCAGGACCCAAGCACCCAGGATGGAGTTCTCCCTCGATTCCGAAGCGTCCAGCTTAAATTGAAATTTAATGCTGGCAGCATAAGGAGCTTAGCCCCCTGCTGGATATGGTTGTACACATGTTAAACACTTTTTTGCCTTGCCGTGCCGTAGTCTTGCCTTACCTTCCCACCTCCACCTCCTGTCGGAGGCATCCTGGCAGAGTTTTTAGTCGGAAATCCTTTGGCAGATTGCTAACCAACTGCCTGGAGAGCAACCACTCCACCTCTGTGGCTGTGCAGATTCTAATTTGTATGCAAATCAAAATCAATAGGATTAACCAAGTTACATAGTTGGGAGCATTGTTGAGTTTTCCACTGGCTGCAGCAGTGCCATGGAGCTGTTTGCTGTAAAATTGTTTTCTCAAAAATATTTCATTGTCGAATAAAGTATGTGTGTGCGTCGATGCCAGATAGTGTTGGGTTTACCCAACTTTTTGTACTTTGCCTTATAAGTGCGAATTTATGTTGAAATGAAGTTACCTGACTTGATTGTTAATGCCCAGTCAGAGTTTGAGAACAGGATGTGGTCTTGGCAAAGTCAAAAGAGATCTAAAAAGGGTTGTTTAGAAACAATTGAACGGAGTTAAGGGAGATTTTTGAAGAGTTGAGAGATGAAATAGGAAAAAGATGGAAAAGTAAAGTAAATTCTTATATGGAATATTAGAACCTTTGTAAGATCTTTAAAAAAAGATCATTTTATTCCATTTAAAAATTTAAAATAAATTTAATTTATAATCTTTACTAACCATAATCATTTTAGGATTTAATTAAAATTCCCTTAAATTATAAAAATACTTTCACAACAACTTCTGCATAACCCTTTGTTTCCAACTAACTTTAGTAAACATTTCCCCACTAAACAGAGTCCTTAAAACCCACACAAATAAAATAAATATAGAGACTCCCCCGCACATGTGTAAATATTAAAAAAGCAACGACTGCCAGCGAAGAATAAAGGGAATTACGAGCGGGTGGTGGTGCGAGTGTCTGGCTTACGTTTAGCCAGCGGGACTGCAGTGAATATGCCAGCCTGACACTTTGCGATTCCACAGTGCAGACATAATCCCGCGGCTATATATATTTTCCGGGCCGCATCTGTGTGTATGTCCCGATTCCGTTTCAGTTTCAGTTTCACAGCCATAATCGCCGATGTCGTCGCACTGGGTGTGGTTGTGTTTTGTGTCCTGATCCTGTCGCAGGTGCTGCTCCTGGCCATGTGCTGTGCGAACTTAACTTGGCAGCGCAGCTGGCAAGGATTATGGCCCACCGATCGAACCTGCGAGTGGGGCGCGGGGGGGCAATTAATTAATCTAATTAGCGCACAGAGGGTGGGTGGGGGCGGCGGCAAAGAAATCTCTCCAGTGTGCAAAAAACACTTTTGCTAATTTCATTAATTGTTTGCTCGGCTCTCGCTGCCGCGTGCCATTTTGCGTACAAGTGGCGCATTTAATTAGACTAATAAAGTAATTCAGGCAGCGAGTGTAAATGAAACAAGCGGAGCGAACGGCGAACGTAGACGGCGCTTCGGCTAGAGTTTCCCGCGCAAACTGCTAATAAAACAGTTATAATGAGTTAGTAGTTGGGCGGGGAGGGGCGGCAAAAGGGAGGCGGTCCGTAAGCCGTGGGCCATTCATGCAGGCAGTTCACAGATGTGGTTGAGATAATAGCACTTGAGCATTATTATCCTGGAAAATCTAAGAGATGATTTAATTAAATCAAAATATTTTGGATTGTTAAGAATAATGGAATGAGCTTAAACCAAAAGATAATATAATAAATAAAGAAAATAAATATAATAACATCTGAAAACATTTAAAAAATTTAAATTTAAAGAAGATGAAAGGAAATGAATCTCACTCTTCATAACAGAATAAAACATTTTTTAATAAACATTTTACAGATTAAACAACTGTTTTTAAAATCTATTCAAAGGATAAAACCTAAAAAAATAATAAAAATAATTTCTTAAAAATAGATTTTCTTTTCCATAATGTAAGTTCTTCCTGCCTAATCCACACCAAATAAAACTATATTCATTCCCCCAATCTCACTCCTAGTTCTACGCTAACAACTGTTCAATTTATTTCCTTGCTAACCGTTCGTGCCTGGCTCAATAAAATTAAATTATCTTTATGTGTGTGCGTGTGCCGGTTGGTTGAATTTGTTGCAAGTGATAAAGTGATTAGCACATAATGCCGATACGTGTGTGTGTGTGCGTCTGGGCCTGCGCCTATTGGTTATGCAACAAAATCTTTACGCCGCATTGTACGTGGCCGGTAAATCCGTTTTTAATTAATTTCATAAATCAAGCTCAATGCATATATTTATGCGTATAAATCATGTAATTAACTGGCTCATAGTCACGTGAATGTGTGTGTCCCGACCTGGGTCAACATATGGCCACCACTGGGGCAACGGGCAATGGGCAATCCTATAGCCACCACACCGACCAGCAGGAGCAGCAGCGGCAGCAGCGGCAACGGCAGCAGAAGTGGAGGCCATGATAAACAAGATATTAACGACTTAATTTACTGCAGCCCGTGTGCCTTGGTGAGTGTCTGCGTGGCCATAAAGTGCAGGCACGCAACACAAATATAAATGGTTGAATAAATAAACGCCGGATGAGCTAACGAATAATGGACGCCTCTTAGGACTCGGACAAGCAGGATGCATGCAGAGTGTTTGATACTATAAATTTGAATTATTTTTTATAGTATTTTAATAATAAATGATTTGTATTATT
>JAEIII010003946.1:0-13040 GCA_018905755.1 Drosophila ohnishii | reverse complement strand
TTTTTATACAAATATTAGTTTAAAATATTTAAAAATGCTGGTTCACTGTAGGAAACATTTCCCTACACTTCTTTATGATTTTTTCAATTTATGGAACAAATATAGCTTAGTAATTAGCTTTTGAATTCCTTTTTATAAGTCAATGAAATCATAATTAATAATTCATTTAAAAAACTTATATTTTATACCCCCAATTTTGTCTTTTTAAACAATAAAGTAAATTATTTGATGAGCAAAATCGAAAGCCGCCAAAAAGTATGCTGTACAAAAAATCATGCTTTTGTAATTCCACAACTTGCCGCTTGGCGCCACTGAATTTGTCTTGAATTTATATACTTTATTTTCATTTTAACAATTTGGAATGCTTTAATATCTTAAAGATATTTAAGAGCATCCAATAATGCTTTGATATCTTGTAAATATTAAATAATTTATCTGCAAAGCATTTGAAAGCCAAGTTAAATTCGCTGCTGGGCTGCTGTTTGAGCAATTTTGAATGTCGTTCCTTTGTACAAAAATATTGGCTTTGTAGAGCTCTCAACCTACGCCTTCTGAATATATTCCCTAACTTATATGTACCTTCCGATTCCCTCCGCAGAGTGCGTGCTTATGGTCCTGGCATTGAACCCATTGGTCCTGTGGTCGGAGCCCCAGCCAACTTCACCGTGGAAACCTTCTCGGCGGGCAAGGGTGAGTCCCTAATAAAAGCCCTTTCAAATCAAAAATCTAGTCTAAGCATTATTCAATCTTCAGGTGATGTGGATGTCGACATCCAGGGACCCACTGGGGAGATCGAGAAGGCCGATGTGCGCTTCAACAACGACAAGAACTTGACCTACACTGTCTCCTACATACCCAAGGCCGAGGGCCCCCATAAGGTGGCCGTAAAGTTCTCCGGTCGCGACATCCCCAAGTCCCCGTTCCCCGTGAAGGTCGAGGGACATGCCGGAGATGCCTCCAAGGTAAAGGTGACGGGTCCCGGCATCCAACCCAACGGCGTGACCATCAAGAAGCCGACCTTTTTCGACATCCTCACCAAGGATGCGGGTCGCGGCGTGCCCGAGGTGATCATCATCGATCCCGCCAACCACAAGACCTCGGTGGCAGCCAAGGTGCGTCAGCTGGAGGACGATACGTGGCGCTGCGAGTATGTGACTGCCCTGCAGGGTCTGCATTCGGTGAATGTCTTCTACGCCGGCACACCCATTCCGAACAGTCCGTTCCCGGTGAAGGTGGCCCCGCTGTCGGATGCGCGTAAGGTGCGTGCCTCCGGCCGCGGCCTCCAAGCCACGGGTGTTCGCGTCGGCGACGATGCCGACTTCAAGATCCACACCGAGGGAGCCGGCGAGGGTGTGCCCGAGGTGCGCGTCATTGGTCCTGGTGGCATGAACCAGAACGTCATGCAGTCGAAGGTGGATGGTAACACATACGAGTGCCACTACTATCCCACCAAGGAGGGTCGCTACGTGATTATGGTGACCTTTGCCGGCCAGGAGGTGCCCAAGTCGCCGTTCGAGGTGAAGGTGGGACCTAAGAAGGAGTCCTCAATTGTGGCGTACGGACCTGGACTAAGCAGCGGCGTCATTGGCTACCCGGCTGCCTTTGTAGTGGAGACCAATGGAGAGACCGGCGCCCTCGGGTTCACCGTGGCCGGTCCCTCGCAGGCCGAGATCGAGTGCCATGACAACGGCGATGGCTCTGCCCTTGTCAAGTATCATCCAACTGCCGTCGGCGAGTATGCTGTGCACATTCTGTGCGACAACGAGGACATCCCCAAGTCTCCGTTCATTGCCCAGATCCTGCCGCGGACTGACTTCCATCCGGAGCTGGTCAAGACTAGTGGTCCGGGACTGGAGAAGAATGGCGTGACCATCAATCAGCCGACCAGCTTCAGTGTGGACACCAGCAAGGCGGGCAATGCCCCGCTGGACGTTGTCGTCCAGGATGTCTATGGCACCAAGCTGCCCGTGGAACTGAAGAACAATCCCGATGGAACCAAGAAGGTCACCTATACGCCCACTTCGGGAGTTCCACACACCGTTGAAGGTGGGTCTTAATATTTGTTTATAAAAAACGAAGTTATATGATTCATTTCCAATCTTCTTTTCAGTGAACTATGGTGGAGTTTCTACGCCCAACTCGCCGCATCGCGTTTATGTCGGCGTTCCCGTGGATGCCGCCAAGGTTCAGGCCTTTGGACCTTGGCTGCAGCCCGGCGTGCGTCCCAATGTGCCCACTCACTTCAATGTGGACGCACGGGAGGCTGGCGATGCAGAGCTGAAGGTGAAGGTCATCCACGAGGAGACCAAAATCGAGGTGCCTTGCCGGATCATCGACAACGAGGACAGCACCTATTCGGTGGAGGTGATTCCGCCCAGCAAGGGTGCCTACACCACCACGATGACATACGGCGGTCAGAGGGTTCCACTGGGACAGAAGGTCGTTGTGGAGCAGACGGTGGATGTGTCCAAGATCAAGGTGGACGGACTGGAGCCCAGTAAGTATCCGTAGATTAGGCAACGACATTTAGTTTATATAGAAGTGTCCATATTGAGTGCGTCATGGTCTAAGTCCAAGTCACCATCATTTTGTTCACCCAAAAAAAAACAAAGCCGCGCCCCTGAACAGTTTGCAGCAATTCCGGATCATCACCCACGGCCTGCCCAAGGCGGATCTGGCGGTGACCATCACCAGTCCGTCGGGCAATCGGGTCAAGGCCCACATCATACCCACGGCGGAGGGATTTCTGGTTAACTTTACACCCACCCAGCTGGGGGAGTATCTGCTGAGCATCTGCTTCGGCGGCACCCCGATCACGCCTCGCCCCTTCCGGCTGCAGTGCCTCACGGGCAGTGATTCGAACAAGGTTCAGGCCTTCGGCCCTGGCCTGGAACGCGGCATAGTGGGTCAGCCGGCGGAGTTTATGATCGATACCCGTGGCGCCGGACAGGGTGGTCTGGGCGTGACCGTAGAGGGACCCTGTGAGGCAGCCATTAACTGCCGGGACAATGGAGACGGGACCTGCAATGTGGCATATCTGCCCACAGAGGCGGGCGATTATAGTGTCAACATAACGTTCAACGAGCGGCACATCAACGGTTCGCCATTCCAGCCGCTGATCGTCCCCGTTCCGAATCTAAAGAATACCCGCGTCAGTGGCATCGGCATCCAGCCGCATGGTAGGCTATGAGGAGTTCCAGTTGCCAATTACCGAGTGTTCCGACTGTTGCCGCTGCCGCCCAGCTCGAATCTAATCCTCTTCTGCGCTCTACTCACCACCTCTGACCAAGGTTGCTTGCAGCAATCGCAATCGCCTCGCCATGCCCGCCCATTGTTGTTGTTGTTCTGCTGTTGTCCTTCTCCTGTGTTTGATATGAACTAATACAAGTACCACTAATCGCCAGAGAATTTAGGTATAGCTTTTGTGGGAATTTCTCTGTTAAATTAATATTATATTAAATTATTTATTTATTTGTTTCGATATAAATAGCAAAATTCTTCCATTAAAAGACATATCCTTACCTTTGGCCGGGTTGGGAGTGTTTTTTAATTATATTAATTTGTTTTTCAAGTCGATACACGGTATAATTCGATATTTTAACGGTAAAATAAATCGATATTCTCTTTTTATATTGAATTTCGACCAAATAGCGTCAATCTGGTTAAAACTCATCATTGCTTGAAATAAAAATAAAGAAATTATCCAAAATGTTTAAAATATATCATATATATAAATAATATCCGTTAATGTCGATATTTCCGATCAATCCGATAAATTAAAATTGACGATATTTTCGATTTGATATACATATATCGATATATTATAGAATCCTTCCTCTCGATTCCTGCTCGAAAATCTTTATTAAAGTGTTTAAATGAATTTTAACCGGAATGCATACAATTTCTAAGGAAAAATATTTTTTTATAAAAAAAATCCTAGGGTCTTGTTTTACTATAATCAATTTTATACCCCCTACTCCTACCATTACTTGTAATTGCATTTTAATATTGTTTGATGTTATGTCTTGATGTTTATTATTTTCAAATCCATTGTAGACCCTTTCTAATTCTAAAATCCTCTCCAGGTGTTATTATGAATGCCGCCACGGACTTCATGGTGGACATGAGCAAGGTGGGCAGCAACATTGACTCTGGCAAGTTGTCCTGCGCCATTTTCGATCCCATGGGCCATGTCCTGCCCAGCAAGATTGTGCAGGGACCCACCGATGACATTTTCCGCATCATGTACACTCCCTTCGAGGCTGGCCGCCACACCATCGAGCTGATGTACGACAACATCCCGGTGCCGGGCTCCCCGTTCGTGGTGAACGTGAAGAGCGGCTGCGATCCGGCACGCTGCAAGGCCTACGGCCCGGGCCTGGAGAAGGGTCTGACCAATCAGAAGAACAAGTTCACCGTGGAGACCAAGGGAGCGGGCAACGGCGGTCTGTCGCTGGCCATCGAGGGTCCCTCGGAGGCCAAGATGACCTGCACGGACAACCGCGACGGCAGCTGTGACGTCGACTACTTGGCCACCGATCCGGGAGAGTATGATATTACCATTCGGTTTGCGGACAAGCACATACCCGGCTCTCCGTTCCGTGTGCTCGTGGAGGAGACGGTGGATCCCAGCAAGGTAAAGGTCTACGGACCGGGCATTGAGCACGGCCAAGTGCGCGAGAGCGTGCCGACCTATTTCAACGTGGATGTGGGCGAGGCTGGTCCTGGCCGCATCGCCGTCAAGCTGACCAACTCCGAGGGCATACCAGTGGACAATCTGCGCGTTGAGGACAAGGGCAACAGCATTTACGCGGTGCACTATGTTCCGCCCAAGGCGGGCTCCGTGCTCACCTGCCAGGTGAAGTTCTCCGAGGTGGAGGTGCCATGCAGGTGAGTGAAATTCTAAATACATTTAGTTCGATTTAGTTTTTGAATATTGGAAATCTATAATAATGCGGAGCTTTTTCGATAAGTTTTATTGAACCGTCATCTAATTTTTCAAGTTCTATTTTTAAAACACTTTTGGAACGATCCCAAGGTTAAAGAATTTTTGTTCACTTCATTAAATATTTATAGATTTGAAAACAAATATTTTAAGAGATTAATCTTTTGTTGGCCATAAATATCTACCATCTTCTGAGCGTATTTTAGTACAAATGACATCGAAAACTATTATTTTAAAATCAAAAAACACTTTAATTTGTTTTAAATTAGTGTTTTTAGTTGACTTTAAATTTATTCTTAATAAATTTACCTTAAATTTGACCAAGGAAAGCAACTCTTATTCAAATCCCTTAAACACATTTATTATAATCCTCCCCTCCAGTCCATTTGTGATGACCGTTTTCCCCAAGTCCGAGCCCACCAAGGTCAAGGTGAAGGGTGTCAATGAGAAGAAGAAAACGCCTGCCTCTCTGCCTGCCGAATTCGAGATTGATACGAAACAAGCCGGCCAGGCGGACATCAATGTGGCCATCAAGAATCCCAAGGGCAAACCGATGCAGCCGCGCTTGGAGGAAGTCGCCACGGGCACATATGTGGTGTCCTTTGTGCCAGACGAGTGCGGAACGTACCAGTGCAGCATCAAGTACGGCGACAAGGAGATCGAGGGCTCACCCTTCAAACTCGAAGCATTCCCCACCGGCGAGGCCAAGAAGTGCAAGCTGGTGGAGCAGGCGCCCAAGATCCAGTCGTCGGGCAGTCAGTCGCACCTGAAGGTGGATGCCCGCGAGGCAGGTGATGGAGCTGTTACCTGCAAGATCACTAACAAGGAGGGCAGGTAGGACTGTCTGCGTTTATACTATCAGAAAATATCGATTTATATAACTAGACTCTGCTTGATTTATCTGAGCAATGTAATTGTATTCATTTAAAAACATTTTTTGATAATATCGATATTTAAAACGAACACCTATCATAAGTCAATATTATTTTATTAACTTTACGATATACGATATGATAAATGCGATATTGTTTTATATTTCAAATATCGATTAATCAAACTACTATATTATCTATACTTCCTATTCTTAACATACATATTTATTATTCTTTTAACTCTATAGCGAGATCGTGGACATTGATGTGGTCGAGAAGGATGGCTTCTTCGACATCCTGTACGCGCTGAACGATCCCGGCGACTATGACATCAACGTGAAGTTCGGTGGCAAGGACATACCCAACGGCAGCTTCTCCATCAAGGTAGCCTGAACTACACACTTTTTCTTTCGAAATCCTCAGTCCTCGAACAAAACCAAAGAAAAGAAAAACAGACACAGCCAAAATCTAGTCTAGAAACAACTTGTTGGAAATTAGCAATTATTTTTAATTTTTATCTATATATATATATACATACGTTAAACGTTTTTCTAGTCACTTAAGAACGGATGAAGCCATGTTGAGAGCTCAGCCACATCTACCATTATATATCCTCTAGTCAAGTCCATTCTCATTGTTCTGTCCCCTCTTCGAATTGTCTAAAAGTTCTTGTGTAAATTTTTGATTGGAAAAACACGCAAACAATTTTCACAACATGGACTAAGAGTGCTCAGCAAGAAGGAAGCAAACAAAAAAGAATACGATTTAAGTGCAAACATTGTAAAACATGACAAAAACAAAAAATAATAAAAAAAATATCAAAGAAGAAAACAAACAGATGAAATCTCAAACAAAAGAGAATTAAAGACCTGAAATTTTCAAATTTTAATTGCATGCAAATTGTTTCGTTCTCAAAAATTATTTCTGCTATGCCACATTGCAAATTGCGCTTTGTTTTACATTATGCATTTAATGAACAAATTATTCTTAATGCTTCTTTCTTTTGTGTTAAGCTCTTAGCCCTATGTCTGTGT
Source organism: Drosophila ohnishii (assembly GCA_018905755.1). NCBI lineage: Eukaryota > Metazoa > Arthropoda > Insecta > Diptera > Drosophilidae > Drosophila > Drosophila ohnishii. The sequence continues at coordinate 6,189 of JAEIII010003946.1, read as the reverse complement.
AAGTTGTTCTTGTGTGTGTTTCTGTATCTTAATTGTAATTTGAAGACTGATATTCGAACGCACCTAACACCTTCGAGACACGAGGAAACACAATTGATTAATCACTGAATAATTGCTAATTTAACAACAATTTGTTCCTAACCCCACGTAGAAGAGCCTTTACTTTGCACTTGCCCTAAAAACTATCTCTTTCAGCTGTGGTTCGTCCTGTAAGTAGAATGACGCAACCGTATTTATGCTGACAGCCCAGAGTAATGAAGGGTCATAAATAGTGGCCCGGAATCAGGGAACTCAGCAACAATGCGCGCCTCACTGGCATCTCAAGCGAGAGTCAGCGATATCGGGCATAGTGCCCAAAAATATTGAAACAGAACATATTTTCCCTCTTGCAGCTGCGGGTCTGAGTGCTCGCCCAAGAATCGTCGTGAACCCAAAGATTAATTGAGTTGTCTGTTGTTTTCGCACGAAATTTATGTTTAACAGATTTGCACAATTAGCCGGCTGAAAAATGAATTTCTATCCGCATTTTTCAATTTTCGAAAAAAAGGGAAGAGGAAACTTTGTATGCGTCCATATAGATATTTCCGGACACGAAAAACTTCATTATTATGGGGCCTGTCCACGGCTGTCTACGTGATCTGTTGCACACACACGCACCAGGGGAACGATATACAAATAGTCTATTTCAGTGTGCTTGTGGCTTCAACTTTGCACAATAATAATATTTTAATGTTAGGAAAACAATATGTTTATACAAATTCACACATTTGCGGTTGACATTTCGGAAGAATTAAAACATTGCTTCAGATTTTTATAATTAAATCTACAGAATGTGAAACAGTCTTAGAAACATAAATGGTAACACCGCTAGAGACTTCTCTAAATGAAAAGGTTGAGTTCTTAGGTCCTCAGTTTGGTTACATCCAGCTTTCAAAAGTCTTTAGGAAGGAGTTTACTTAGTTTTAAAAGAATATTTTACTATTAACTATTAGATTAATCTTTTCAACCCTTTAAAATTAAAATCTATAAATTCCATTTGAAAACCTTTAACGTTTATTAAGGTTTAAACTAAAAGCTTGAAACAAAACAAAGTCAAAAGAAAGCAGTGGCTCTCTCAGCTCCTTCAAAAAAAATCAAAATATTGGGTTGACAACGCTCTCTCAAGAATCCAATAACTAAATTAACGAAAAATAAGACTTGCATAAGGGTAATTTGCTCACACATTCTGTCAAGCCATATTTTATAAATATATTATATATATTTTTTACTGCTTTCAAGGGCTCTCTGCAGCACTTATCGCTTGCATTCCACTAAAATTCCCAACGGACTCTAGCACTAAACTAAAGGAATTTAAGCGTTTGTGTTGATTAGCATCGTATAATTATGAAAATAGTTTGTTTTTTTACAATCTCTATATCCAAGAGTGAATTTTGTATATTTTTACAAGATGATTAGTTCTTTTTCTTAAATTTTTTTTTTACCCGAATAACTAAAATTAAAAATTTTCCTTACTAAACTGAATTCTTAGAAGACTTTATACAATAACAGTACTATTTCCACATATTTGAATAATTAATCAAGTACAATAGACTCATCTTTTGCCTTTGTAGAGAGACATAAACCCCCTGGGTCTACGCCACTGTAATTTATAGAGCATCATCTAAATGATTTCTAGTCGAAGGAAAAGGAGAAAGAGCAGCAGGAGGGTCGCCGATGACAACCCACACTGATTCAGCATGTTCTACCCGCTGTTTTTGTTATAGTTGCTGCGGTTTTTCTGCTGCTGATGCTTTCGGCAGGTTGCAACAAAATCAAATATACGCTGCATATGAAAATGAATTTGTGCTAGAGCCATCGCACGAAAATTCGCAAGTAATTAAAATAGGAAAAGCGAAATTACGAATGTGTACCAATGAAAATATGGCGCAAAGTGTGGTGTGCTGATTTCAGCTGCCAACGCCGCCAGCGCCAGTGTGGAAGAAGGAAGCCCATAAAGAGAGACGGAGACGGAGACGGAGACGGAGGCATCCAACGACGACAACGACAACGACAACGACACTAGTTATAGTGGCAGTCTCTAGCCGGATCCGAGCTAGTCGTCCACTAACCGCCGCCTCTTAGTCATAGTTGGTCCTGACGTGAGTTCCCGTGTCTGGAAGTGGAAGTGTGCAAGTGCAAGTGAAGAAGTGTGTGTACGAGTGATGGATCTCCCCTATCATATAGGGATCTGAGTTGTCGCTTTGCTGGCAATTTTCGATTTTCCTTGCTGGTCCATTGATTGGCCGGCCGTACCCATTGGCGCACTTTCTTATTAATAGCCCAAATATTTTATTGCGATTTGTATCTTTGACTTTTTCGATTTTGGCCACGGATACGGCTAGTGTATGGCACGAAATGATTTCGATATTTCTTCAATATATGCAGCCATACATTGTACATATACATATATAAAAATATAATCATTTGAATTTCTGCCTTCATTATGTAACAGCTGCAATTGTGGAAATTCTTTTGCACAATCGTGTGTCCGCGCGTCAATCAATTCCACTTCCTCTGTTAGAATTCTTCGCTGGTTTCACACTTTTCCAGTTCGCAGTTCCCCCCCACATATCACTCGATGCCTTTGGACTTAATAATAAGCAGATCTTCCCACAGATATATATATGGTAGTTCCTCTCAACTCACTTGGCAAGTGCAAAGTATATGAGTTTCTTCGGCCATTGTTCCCATTCTCCAGAGTGCCACTTAATGATCTATTATTATTATTGGCTTCTCAAGTGTGTGTGTAGTTTGGTTTTATTTGTTTCGAACTTACAATCGAAATATTTTTCGGCATTCCTAATTTTCAATTTCCACACTCATTGACTTGTTCTCTCTCAGGCTGTCGAAAGCATCGAACAATACTCGCACAGTGAATACATCGAGGAGCACACGACCAAGGTGGTACAGCAGACAACGCAGGTGAGTTGGTCCTTGGATTTTATCCTAGATCAGGCAGTTAAGGGTGTTTAATTAAAAAAAAAAATACATTCTTGGTACAAAAGCTACAAAAGAAAAACATTTTTAAAGGATTAAAGACTCTAAAAATTTTAAAAACTCTATACAACAGTTGATTTTTGAACTGGTTTTTAAGTATGAATATGCATAAAAACAACTTGATAATTTTTGCATAATATTTTAAATTAACAAGTTTTGAGACTCTAAAAAATGATTTCTTGTACTTGAGCATTGTATATTTTTAATTTTACAATTAAATGATCCGCAGAACTTGGGAATTCGTATATAATATTTGTATTTCAATCTTTTTTAAGCTTAAAAAATTGAACTGAGCTTAACTAGTAAATAAAAACAATGAATCTTTTTAAAATTTTTAGCAAAAGTATATTTACAATTAGTTTTTAATTGTTAAATATGGATAAATGAGCCAAATATCTTTGGCATTTTCGAATAATATTTTTTATTAAATTTTCAAAATATTAAAATATTAAATAAAGGCAAGAACTTGTTGTTTTTATCAGTTTCTCATTAGAGACTTTATAAATTCTATATAAATTATATACATGTAAACAAAGTTATGTTTTAATCTCAATAAATTTAAGATGCAAGAGCGCAAGTATTTCTATAATATTTCAATTAAATATTTTACCAAAATATTAAACGATAGAAGAAACACAATTATTTCTAGCACATTTTTTTCACATTTCGAATATCTCTGAGTTACATCAACACATTTATTTCTATTGAATATCTTTAGCTTAATTAAGTATTAAGTATACAGTGTACAAATAAATAAATATAAAATTAAACCTTTTCAGAGCGAACTCGTAAACGGAAAGTCGGAGACCACGTATAGAAGTGTAGCATTTGAGAAACTACCATTACCCACCACAGGCGGCAACGTTACAGGTACGTACAGTGCAAAATATGAATTAGAAAATATGAAAAATAATATTCGAAAAGCATAATAATAATGCCGTCGTCGCCATGTCTCGGAACGAAAGTTAATCACTTGCGAAAGAGAGACACCTAGCCGTGCATGCCTTTTAATTAAACCGAAATGCAGAGTGGTTTATTTAATCTAGAAAGTATTTATGCGCCATTTAAGCTGGGGCAGCACCTAGAGAAGAATCTTCTAGTGCAGAGCACACACATCGCATGGCATCCGATCTCTGGGGGGAATATATAAATAAAGGTGGGCTATTGTCAGGCGAAAATATAATTCGTGTGTCGTAAATCTGTGAAATGTATACAGAAGTATAAATACCCCCAAACTCATCCCAACTATATGTGTCTATATGCTGCTTTGCAGTGCGGCGCATTTGGCTGAGACGACGACGACGACACCCATGGACAAGTGGGCAACGCACCCAAGACCTCCTCCTCCTTCTCTTGTTCAGAGGATGAGGATAAGGAGAAGACAGCCCCGTGACGGCTTATCAGGCTAAACGCTGACAGGCGACAACTTAATTAGACTGCCTTTCATTCTGGGAGGTCTCTAGTATTGTTCTGCGCCTTGCAGTTCATCGCCCACAAATATTTTTCATCTCACTTTTCTTGTCGTGGGAATATTTTTCTTTTGTTTTCCATTCCGACACGTTCATTGACTTGGCCACTTGTAGCCAACTCGTGGCAAGTAATTTGGGTATTAAATTATTGTAGCTGCCTGGGGTAATTACCTAAAATTATTTTGCCATGTTTTTTGGGTTGCTGATCGATTTACGAGTTTGCAAATAGCTACATAGATTGCACCGCAATTTAATGAACATTTTCGGCATGATTAATGAGGTTTCCACTCTCAATGAACAGCACTTGCACTCTACACACCCTCTCCCTCTGTGTTGTGCAAATATTTTTGTTCGATTCTTCACGCTTCCATGCAATTTTCAAACATTTTCGCGCGCTTGACCGCTAGACCGACGGAGGAAGACGGCGGAAGCCGGGCAAGAGTCATCATTAAGATCACAAGCCGCGCCACGTTTCATTTGTTGGTTTCTTTTTTTTCAATTGATTTTTGGGGTTTTGGTCTCGAAGACCACGCCTTGTTGTGGGAGGATTGGTCCGGTTCGGTTTTGGTTTTGGTTTTGGTTTTGGGTTTTCTTTGTCGCGCTCCATTTGCTTTGAAGATGGTTTATTGTAAATGATTCGTTTTGGCCAAATGACATAGATTTGTAGCGCATTAGTTGCATTGATTTTTCATTGCCCGTCAAATGAAAGGGGCAAAAAATGTTTATTATTAGCCACTAAGAATATTTATTGACTGGAAAATAGCAATGTTTGTGTATCTTTTGGGTAAATTGTTTTTGGATGAAGGGAAATTGTGGGATCTTATTTTAAAGAGGGGTCTTATGTTGAGAATTTGGTCAAGAACGGAAAATTGGAACCTTTTCTAAAGCATTTCTAAAGCTTATCCGTCTTAAGGAATCCTGTAAATATAAGGTAACCTTTGTAGAACTAGGATAAGAATTACGACTGCAGCAAAGTCAAAAATGCACTACAGCACTTACAGCTCTTTTAATTTTTTTTTAATTTGTTTTTTTATTTGATTATCTTTCTCCTGAATAAATAAATGTTGGAGTTGATTAGCATCGGATACTGATGATACCTTTCAGAAGGTAGTTCCAGTTTAAAGATACGTATTAGGGTAGAAAGTCCGAAGCACACAAGATGCCACTGCATCCCAAATTGACTCAAGAAGCAAAGTAATTATAAATATTTTCTCTTAATGGTAAAGTGGTTTAGAAATAAATACTGAGTAAGATGTTTTAAAAATAGATTTTGGTTTTAATTTAGAAAAGAAAAAGAAGCACTACAGCATTGGCCTACTTATCGCTTTTATTACTGAAAAATTCCCAAATTGGATCTAGAGACAAATTTTTGAGATTTCCTTTAAATGGTAAAGTTCTTTAGCAACGGAAGGATTCAAATTAGATTAATAAAACAGGCCTAAAGCGTGCAAGGGGTGCTGCAGTATCGACACATTTTACGCTTTTATTGCCTTAGAATTCCCACCTTGACGATATTTTTCCTGAATTAATGAATCTTGAAGTTGTTTAGCAACATATAATGATGAGTCAGCGGGTGCTATCTTTCGAAGCATCTATTTTAGTTTTAATAAGTATTTTAATTAATGATTTTTATACCCTTGCAGGGTATTATAATTTCAGTCAAAAGTTTGCAACGCAGTGAAGG
>JAEIII010003918.1:0-13797 GCA_018905755.1 Drosophila ohnishii | reverse complement strand
CCAAGATCAAACGTGGACGCAGATCCATTTCACGGGCTTCCATAAGCCCCTCAAGCATGGCCCAAAGTTCTCGGCAGATGATAACTCGCTCCATAAGCGCATCCGGAGGAAATTCTACAGCTAGCTTCGTCGAGTCTAACGCCGTTCGGCGCTCCGGCACGCAGCAGAAGAAAGGCACTTCGGGGGGTGGGATTTCCAAAAAGGACCTGAAACCAGTCAAGAAACTGAAGGAGAAGCCATCCACTTCATCACCAGCCATGGCACCAAATGAGGAGGAGGATCTGGGCTTGGAGCAGTTTGATGGGGCCCGCTTCGACGCATTCCAGCGACTGGACAGCATGCTGGACATAACGAAGCCGCCTGAAGTTCAGATTCTGCTCTTGGAAAATATGGACGAAGCTGATGTACTGGCCACTTTCGAGCGCTATAGAAGCGACTTCGACAAGCTGTTCGAGGAGCAAAAGGAGAAGGCGCACACACACAGCTATATGAACGTTTGTCACATCGACGTCATGGACATACTGGACGACGACATTCGTCGCAAGATGATAAAGCAACTGGCGAGAAGCTACAGCACCAAAAGCAACCACACGTCCCTGGTTATCAATGGTATGCTGCCCCTCTGGATAGTGCTGCTCTTTATGGACTCGTACAAGCTGTCCCGCGATGAGGCTGTGCGTCAGATAAAGGACCAATTGGTTTGGAACTCCTATCTGAAGGCCGAGAACAACGATCCATTGAGCTCCGACCTGGAAGAGTGATAACGGGGATTACTCTTATATAATTTAAACGCAAAATTTCACTGAAATACCAAGATCTTGTGTAAATCCCTTTTTTTTTTCTTATTCTAAATACAAGCAAGCATTTCCTTTTCAATAACAACTAACATTATAGGAGTTAGGAGCAAATTTTGGCAAAATCATAGCCAAATTCAACAAAGTATAACCAAAAATTTGGCAGCAAATAAACGTCGAGAAGCCTGAGAAGCTGGAAGCTGCTTTGCCATATTTATGAGGAAAAGTAAACCAACAGCCAGCATCCACCAATGACCACCGCATACAGGAGTTACATACATCGCAACTGGGCAACTGGGATGCCCAGGAGCTGGAACAGCAGGATGAGTATGAAACGAGATGGAACTGCGGAATGCGAGTCGTCATCGGGCGAAGAGAGAGTGGCAACTGGCAACTGGCAACTGGCAACTGGCGAATGGCCCCGGTAATAGGATTATGCCCGGGCTCCATCAAAGCCAAAACAACCGCAACCACGCATAATTGTTCAATTTATTTATTTAAGCACGAAATGCGTAGCCCGTAGCCCAACACAATGCGCACACACGCGCAGTGGGGGATCCCGGATCCTGCCATCCATCCTTTTTTGGCCATTCATCCTGACCTGCCCAACCCGACACCAGACCAATTCCCATCACCCAGGCCCTGCTCCTGCTCCTGCTCCTGCTCTTGCTCTTGCTCCTACTCCCAGCAGTATGGCAAACGTTTTTCGGTTTTTGTGGTAAATGAAAAATCGCTTTAAATAATGAATTTCATTTAAATAAATATTTAAAAAGCTGTCAGCGAACTTTTATGGGCTCTCATGGGGCCGGGGGGAGTCGTTCAAGATGAATGGGGTGACTATGTGGCGAAGGGATCAGCACCTGGCCGGGGGATTGATTGGTGTCGCCGGAGCAGCAACGGCGACAAAGTGTAGATCTTTTATGTTCGGTTATTGTTTATATTTAAAAATTTAAGATATTTATTTATTTTATTACTTGTTAAGGATACAAATACTAAGACTATTTGTTTATCTTTAAAATTGCTTTTAACTTTCTTAGATTCTTTTGTTTGCTTCGATTAAAAAATAATTCTCACAATTTGTAAACAAAAACCAAGCTTAAGAAAGCTAAAGAGACAAATCTACAAATAAAATTATTAAGTTTAATTCATGTTATTTTCTCTTTTTGGTTTATTTGTATTTAAATGTTTAGCTTTTTCACAGGTTTTGTGATGGTTTTTCTAGGAGAAAACTGTGACTTCTTTATTTAATTTCAATTCGCTTCCGTTTCCGCTGGCTGCCATTCATATTTCATTCTCGTTCCCCGTTTTATTGCCAAACAATCAGCGAACGGGGCAGTCGGCAGACACGAGAAATTATAATTACAATTTGGCATCCGTATACCCGACGCCACGGCCAGGACTAATTAGTCTCCTGAGCGTGTTCTCTGATTCCCAATTTCTGATTATTGTAAATCTCCGGTCACGCACAAACGAAACAATTCATAAATTTAATTTTTCTGCGGCGCATAGGAGGAGGAGGAGGAGGAGGAGGGGTTTGGGATCCGAGACGGGGTGCTGGGACCTGGACAGGAGCAACTGATGCTAGAGTCGCCGCCACTCGACACGTCGCACAGCCAGCGAATTCCCACAATAAACATTTGCACGGGGGCAGCCGACGAGGATGATAATGTTGATGACGATGTACTATAGTTGCCCCATGCCCCATGCCCCATCACCTCCACGCCCATCCTGATGATGATGATGATGACGATGTGGGTAATGACGCTGATGACGACACACCGCTGGGAATTATTTGTATATGCAGTCATGTAGCATCGATTAATCATTTTATTATTATTGCCATTCGCCGGCGTTCCCACAGCTCGTGATCCTCATACATACGAGTTTTTGAAAATAACGGGTAGAAAATAGGAAAGCGGAAAAGCGAAAACGGGGTCGGACTCCATCAAGGTGTTTTGCGTTGGAATTGAAAACGCTGTCCATAATCGCTTCGGGGCATGTATAGAGTTTTCGATTGATGGGTTGTAATTGTATTTTTGAAATGATGGGTCTCAATCATTTTCTGACATTAAAATAAAATCACCAAATCAGGCCTATATTCCATATCCCTCGTTAAGGATATCACATAACAATTAAATTTCTTACCACAGCTAAATTTAGCTCTAAAACTTTGCTTTATTTACGGAAGTGGATATAATTTTTTTATATTTTTTAGTGATTTGAAATAGATATGTTAACTTTAAACCTTCCGCTCTTAGTCTTTAAGGGATGAGCTTAAATATTTAATTTTTTATTTTGAAGGCCCAATATCTTAAGAATATTATGTCCAAGTTTTACAACAATCATAGCCAAATTGAAAAGGTTATGCTTAGTTGAGTATGAGTATGAGTATCACAAAGTTTAAGGAGTTCTCCTAAAAATTGCTATTTTGAAAATCAATATACACGATAACTTAAAATCTACTCAACCAATCGTCTGAAATTTGGAACTTAACTTCTTTAACTAATTTTAAAGGTACTCAGGTTAAGTTTTTTTTTAATATTCAATTTTTTATATATTTCTTTTTTAACAAAGTAACTTACTTTTTTAATGAATAATCTAAATTTCGACTTCCAATTTCAATAAAAAATCGGGAAACATTTTTTAAAATGAAAACGTTACAAAAGTACCTCGGGACACTCATCCTTTAACGAATGCAATATATTTTTTTGATATCGGATGTTTTTTTTTTGACAGTTAGGATGTACACTGAAGACCAACTTTTTTTTTAGGGGATTCAGTAGATTTCTTAATACTCTTAGACCTGTAAATATTTTTAAATACAAAAATTATTACAAAAATTTTTAAAGTTTTGTAATATACTCTAATATTTAATTCGTTAAGTTAACTTTAGCGGTTTCGTCACAACATTCTGTTTAAAAGTTAGCCGTTAGCCGTTTAAAATTAACATTAACCCCGCCTTAAGAACAAATTAATTAAGTTTTCTAAAGAGAATTGACTAGGTAGAGTGCTCTTGAAGCATTTTTGCCTATTCTAATGCCAAATAGCGATATTTCGGGATTTATTAGAAAAATCTCAAGATGTTAGGGTAGCAATGCCGACCGACAACTCTAAAAATTCCTGAGATCTCAATCGAAAGTCATGGCAAATATTGACAAATAGGGCCCCTGGAACTGTCACACATATGGTAAGTGCAGGCAGTTGAAAATAATCGAGTCAGAGCAAACGTTTTTTGTGCTCCCGAGAACTGCAACCGATAAGCCCAGGTGTGTAGTGTCCAAATATCAGAATAGATTGCCCGACGAACTGGATGCCGCTTAGTGTCCATCCAGAACACCCTGCTGAGACCACACATACCTTACCCTTACCCCATCGTGACCCACCTCCGAAAGTGCGCGACATGTACGCTGCGGTGAAGCCGCTGTCCAAGTATTTGCGCCTGAAGTCGGTGCGCATCTACGATCCGATCTTCACGCTGCACTCCAAGTGCACCGTCGTCCTCCTGCTGACCTGCACGATTCTGCTGTCGGCGAAGCAGTACTTCGGTGAACCGATCCTGTGCATCAGCTCCGAGAAGCAAACGGAATACGTGCAGTCCTACTGCTGGACCATGGGCACCTACATCTTGCCGTCGGAGAGCGAGGACCAGGGCAGCGGCAGTAGCTGGGACTTTTCCTCCTATACCGGCGGCGACTACAACATGAGCAGCCTGCGGGCTTTGATGGCCAAGAACCAATACTATGCCCGGTTGATATCCATTGCCGAGGGCGTTGGACCGGAAACGCGCGGCGTGACAAAGCGCTTGTATCTCCGCTACTACCAGTGGGTCTTTATGATCCTGCTCTTCCAGTCGGTCCTCTTCTACTCGCCCTCGTACCTCTGGAAGGTGTGGGAGGGGCAGCGCATGAAGCAGCTCTGCTGCGAGGTGGGCGACGCCCTCATCCTGGAGACCACCTACCGCACACGCCTCAAGATGCTAACCAAGTACTTCCAGGCCCAGTTCACCCCCATCCACTGTTGCTACTCCTTGAAGTACGCCTTCTGCGAGCTGCTCAACTTCCTCATCAGCGTGAGTTTGGTTCCCTCCTTTGGGAGAAGTTCATTTAAACCCGATTTCACCCGACAGTTGCTGAACTTCTGGCTGATGGACGTGGTATTCAATGGGTTCTGGCACAAGTACATCCACGCCCTGGCTGCCATACCCGTGTACGACTGGAACCTGTGGAACATGATGACGTCGCGCGTCTTCCCCAAGGTGGCCAAGTGCGAGATGTTCACTTACGGACCGAGCGGCACGCCCAATATCCTGGACATTCTTTGCGTCCTACCGCTCAATATCCTGAACGAGAAAATCTTTGCGCTGCTGTACGTGTGGTTCCTCTTCATTGCCATGCTGGCGGGAATCAATCTCTGCTACCGCCTCCTCCTGTTCTGCTGCTCCGAGCTGCGCCTGCAGCTGCTGCGCACCCACCTGCGCGGCATGCCAAAGTCCCATGTGCGCGAGGTGCTGTCCACCGTCGGCTACGGCGACTGGTTCGTGCTCATGTGCGTCAGCATCAATGTCAATCCCTCGCTCTTCCGCGATCTGTTCGAGCAGCTATACGCCAAGAGCAAGCAGTCCAGCTCGCAGGATCCCGAGGCACCGACAACATTTCCGGAGCAGCAGCAGCAGCAGGTACTGCACCTGCGCACCCCGTTTCAGGTGCACTCGAAACCCGAGGGCAGTTCCAGCCAGCATCGCCACGTGGGCCTAGATCCGATGATCGAGACACTGAACAATCGACGGGCGGAGGGCATGCCCAGTGCTCCGAACATTCACCTGATGGCGCCCAACGACGAGATCATCAGCATGGATCGCTTCTATCACGAGAGCCAGGCCTAGAAATTGGATGCAGAAGGTTCAATTTGTATTAATAATAAACAAATTTTGTTTGCAAACTAACTAACTAATAAATAATAAAAAAAACAACAACAAATATAACAGTAAAACAACGCAATCAGCTTTAAGGAAAGCCAAGCTTTGTTTACAGTTCCATTCAGACATTCCAACAGCTTTTTATTAACCTTTCCCTTTGCAGGCTTTTACATTCCCCTACAATTTCCGCTCAGCTCTGCTAACTAATTCATTTAGTTAATGAGTCCCTTTTACATTCACTTTGTATGTTTCCAGTCTCCGGCTGTCCTTCATTTCATTACTTTTTTCTTTTATTTCTGATTACGTTTCAAGCTCATTTTCTAGCCTTGCACTAAACTCAGGCTTCCAGTTAAAGCTTGTTCCATTCCATTTCGTTTCCTGGTCAATCTCTCCTGGGATCGCTTCGCACTCCACACTCCACTTCCTCGCTCGCTCACTCCCTCGCTCCCTCGGTTTGCCGGAGGGTTCTATCATTTTTGCAAATAAGTGAATTGCATCAGAATGCAAATAAAATGCACTAATCAAAATGACAGCGCGGCGTGGCGGAGGGAGGGGAAATGGGCTGGGGGTAAATACCAGCAGGCATAACAAAACTTTAACAAACTTACAAAAGTTAAACAAGCCGAGCCAGAGAAACATAGTGGCACGTGGAGGAGGATGAGGAGGAGGGGTAGGGGGAGTGGAACAAAGCGCGCTGCTCTCGCTGCGAGATGATGACGACGATGATTCCAAAACTCTTCTTCCGCTGGTTAAGCTTTTGTCTGTCTGCCAACAGGTAAAACTAACAACAACAAGCGGCGGGGTGTGAGGAAGAGAAAGCAAGAGAGAGTGGGAGGCGGCAGCGACGACAACGCAAATGGCGGCAATTACATGCAGCTACAGCATCAACAATAACACAACAACAACAGCGGAAGAGAGAGCCGTGGAGAGAGCAAGAGAGGCAGCGAAAGAAAGACGCGGGCAAAGTAAACATCACTTTGTCTGAGGCGGCCAAAGAGAGAGCAAGAGAGGTGGGAAGGAGCGGGGAAAGGAGGCGGAGGCGCAAAATAAACAAAGTTAATTTTAATTAAAAACCGCAGGAAACCGAAAAAACAACAAAATGCTAAATAAAGTGGGCGTGAACGAGGCGAACGACTCAGAGCAATGCCGATGACGATGATGATAGCGATGATGCCGGAAGGAGTGAGTCAGGCAGGAAGGAAGGCTTGCATATGTATGCAAGTGTGAGAAATAGAAGGAGAGACACACAGCCAAACAGTTAGACAAGACAGAGAAAACACGCCTCCAGCTGAAAGCGAGCAGCTGGAGATTGTAGGCTGAAACGCCTACATATTCCTTGCCTTCTCGCTCACACTCCCACGCAATCCGCAGGCCACCAATGGATAACTGTAACTGTAACAAAGACACATGTAAACAATTCCGTTTGTCTTCGCCACCGCCACCGCGTGCCTGCCTAGTTTTAATTATACAAAGCGAAAACTTTGCCCGCACTTCACCAACCCCTCTCCTCCCTCCACCGACCCATTTTGCCAGAAAGTTGCAAGTGAGCAACGGTAAAGCGATTTTTAACCAACCGCAATTCCCAATCCACAAGGCAATTGCGGAATCTCAAAGCGATTCCTCGAAGAGGTTCCGGTTCCGGTGGAAAAGCTAGTACAGATCCCAAAACCGAGAACAAGAAGCAACACAATTAGCTAGAATTGCATACACGAAAGAAAGCTCTCAGAGTTGCCAGATGGGGAAAAAGGAGCACGAAGAATGTATCGAAACTATTGCAATAAGAGTAGCATACTTTTTTGGGCTTAACCACAAACATTCTGCTTTTGGCAAATGTAATAATAAACTAATTTAAGCAAACAACTCGAACAGATATATACATTAAATAAATATTTAAAATACTAAATTTTATATTTTTTATGTGGAAAAGTATACTATAGAAACTAGAAACAAAGCTATTGAAATCTGAAATCGGTATATGGACTAAGAACTATAATAATAATTATTTGTTTGGCATTTTTTGATACTTAAAAGATATCTATAGGGGGAAATAAAGCTGCATGGCTAATCATCAACATCTGAGATGTCTTCGCGCCGGCCAATTTCCCCTCTATCTGAGCCGTCACCTTGGTTTCCACCGAGTTGTTTTCCCTTGCGAAGGACGAACAAAGAAAATTTGAAATAAATTAACAAGTTAATTGAGTTTCTTGTTTAGGCAGCGAACGAAGATGATCCCCGACGATGAAGCCACCCCAGACCAAACCCTATGGCCAATAATCGCATCCCGCCGTTCACAGTTGAGGTCATAGAATTAACACTATATCAAACTATGTACTTTTCAAGGTATCATAAATGATATTTAAATAATATATATATTTTATTTTGTCAAATTCATGACTAACAATAATTTATTTTAGGATATATTGATAAAAATACAGCAAAATACGCTACAAAAACGTCAGAAAGACACCAGGAATACACCAAAAATACACCAAAAATACACCAGAAGGTAAAAATCTGAATTCGATTCGGCCCTAGATTCCTAGAATCTTCATCCGTTGTTGTCATTTGGTGTCATTTAAACACTAAATATTAACTTGTCATGGCCAATTTAGAAGCCGTTTCCCAGTTCATGAGACCAAGAGACCGAGTAAATTGCAAGATTTTAGTTATTTATATAACCACCTTTTGGAGCTTTCCACTTGGCGTCAGGTGTGCAGGAAACTCACCTCCTGAGCGAGCTGTGGGAGTCCCCCGAAAACCCCCTATGTTGATGGTGTCGAGTGCGTTGCGGTTTGTCAGGTGCGTTAAACTGTGCGGTCCCCGCTGCGGTCGCTCCTCGGTTATTAACAATTAACAATTAATGCTAAATCAATAAGCAAACACGACATATTTGAAAGGATGCCTGTGCCTGCCAGCCTTCCTGCCTGCCTGCCTGCCAGCCAGCCTCCAGTCTCCAGGTGAAGGGGCAATGTCATTTATATGCTAATTACGGGGCGGCTCAAGGAGGACCAGGCCGGTTCCGTCTCCTCCGGACTGAACCGGGTCGCTTCGCTGCACCATTTCCAAGTTGAGACCGTTCGCTCGACGAATTAATTAAAATTTTTGCGTTGTGACCACGAAATTACCGAACAGCACCGCCGCAGGACAAAAGCCAAGCTCCGGCACCAGCGGCAGCAGCAAATGCAATCCCGATGCGAGGAGGGGCATCCTGTCCTGGGCCTATGTGGGACATGTGTGCAACAAAATCATTTTTCAATTACATTTTCGGGTTTTCGTGTGCGGTCCGAGTTTGGTCCTTTAAAAAGCGACCACGACCACATGCCAGGTCTATGCAGGAGCCACTACTGGGGCAATGGGGGGGGGGGATCAAGGATGGGCTGTTCTGGCGGAAGGACAAGTGCCGAAAGCCGAGTGCATAGTACTACCCTGTGCCGGCTGAGTGCTGCACGCCCTCTTGGTCGCTATATATTGAAAATTTGCTGCAAAATTGATTTCACGGCATTTTTGCGGATGCGGACGCCGAGCATTTTGAATGACCATTGATCACAGGAGCAGCAGGAAGTGGGCAAGCAGGAAGTTGCTGGGGAAATACCACAAACATATGTATATATATTCCAGAAAGTATTTTGTAAATAACAAGTAAAGTAGTTATATTTGCCAAGCGGAATTATTATAAATATTTTTTTGTGGTTGCCAGCTAATAAGAAAGATTAGCATAATGATTATAAACTCCATAAGAAGCTTGAAAAAGCCTAAAATTTAATTTTCTTTTGTCTATAGACCCATCCAAGTTTCGTAAATATGATCTATTTCGTAACAAAACAATGATTTAACAAAGAAAGATACACTGAAACGCTCTAAAAATAATGGTAGAAGTGCAAAACAGTTGCCACAAAATAACTCACTGTGCCGAAAATAAATTCTAAAAAAAAGTTCTGGCAATATAAAAATAAACATTTGTCTTAAATTAGCTTCGTAATATTGAAATGTATCAATTATATTAATTACTGTGCGATTTGGACTCGTTTAACTAGATTACTGGACCCTTCTGTAACTTTAAGAAGTATTCGTTATTCGCTGGCTATTTTCTATCTCCTTTTAATGGTTGTTGTCTAGGGTATTCCCGTTATTAAACCTTTTCAAATAAACATATGTAAATGAATAATATTCCTGAATAAGAAAACAGTCAAATTTAAGTTATAGTTGGTTTAACCATTGCGCCCTCTTGTTAATTATTCGTGTGTCGCGTTAGCAAATGGTAATTGAATTTCCCACCTATGCCAGAACGTTAATCTTTAATTAATACGTTAAAATGGAGCTGTTAATAACCGGGGCTAACAGCATTTTGCTTGGATAAACACATAAATATCGCTGGCCACACGGCTCCCACAAGCCATGCGAATCGGATTGTATCTCTACCGTTCCGTTCCATCCTTTTGGCTAAGCGCCTGACCAGAAACTGCCGTAAACAGTGTTGATGCAATTGCATTTTCCCCCAGCTACTGGATACCCCGAATACCCGGATACCCGGATTCCAATGTGCCTTTTCGCCGCCGCCTCCATACAATGCACATGCACAGCCATTGCCCAGAGGCGGCACAGAACACCATCATCCAAACCACTCCCACTCCCACGCCCATACCCATCGTCATGGTCATCATCCGTACCGTTTTAATCAATTATAATTGCTAGCATTTTTGATTAGTTGGCACCTGCCTCAATCATCTGCAACGTCCGAATGGTCGGAATCGTTTTGGTCAACCGTACAAAGCAACGGATGTTGGCTGCTGGGATCCTGGATGTTGGATGTTGCATGTCGGGGCCTCATTCCAGCGGGGGAGGGGTAGGGGAATGCGGTTGGTTGGGTATAGCAGCCATGCCGGATATTCCGGCACAGATAGAGGGACGACGCAGGCTGGCAAACATTTTACGTAATTGCGCACATATTTAAATTGCGTTCCATATTGCACAATACATCAAATTATGGCCCAAAAGTAAAGTAAATCTGACAGACACGGGCAACGACGAGGCGGGATGGCAACGGAGGAGACCTAAGGCCAGTTAATAAGTAAGCCATAGTAGCCATCATCATCCTGTGTCCGTACGGCCTTTGTCTCTCCGTCTGGACATGCATTTTGCATGAGATTTTTCAGGCGAATGACTTCGGTCTTGGCCAGGGACCTACTGTCCCGTACGGCACTGTAATTTATTTAGATTGTCTTGGCAAATATTTATGCACATCCTTTCATTGATTTATAAATCAATTGCCGACGCCCGAGACCGTAATTAACGGACAGGCCATCAAGACAAATTACCTGAAAGCACTTTCCCATTCGAAAACTTTGTGGCCTGAATATCCGCAGCGGCATCAGCGGGGATCACAATCGCACTTTCGGCGAGCGGCGTCCTCAGTTCAAAGCTAATCCTTTGCCTTGGCTGTCCTCAGAGCTGGATTAGTTTTGAATTGCTCCTGAACCGTTCCTCGCATTACGGCCAATTGTCCGTGGTCTTGGGGCTCGTTGTGCTCCTTTTTCGCTCCTTGCGGCTCATATCCTTGGCCATGGCTGGTTAAGTTTGCAACTGATTTGATTTCATCCCGGCCAATTGTCCTTGCCAGGCTGCCTGGGGGCGGGCGGGCGTGCTGCCACGCCTACAGCTAAGAGCTCGATAACAAAGAAACCGGCTGGAACGTCCGTCACTTTTCCTTCCTAAGCGGCACAGTCGCGGTCATGAGAATAGAACTTAAAACGGTCAGAATATTTGGATATCTCTCTCTTTTATTTTGTTGAAATTAATACTGTTTGTTTTTTAAATGTTTTTAAAAAGAATCAGAAACTTGTGTTCTTCTAAAAAAAATTACAAAAATAATAAGAAACATTTTCAAAGACAATATAATTACAAGATTCATAACGTTATTTAATTATTTACATCGATTTCGTATTAATTCCTGACCAGCTGAAAAATGCCAGCGAAAGGTTCTTAATATTTACGAGCCTTGTGCACATTATTTTTTAAAATTGTATTTGAATGAAAAACCTAAAAATAAAATAAATACTTACATTAAATATATATAACAAAATTTTATAATTTATACAAAGCTAATTTTTAAAATTTAAGCACAAAATATCGTTAGAAAAAGGAAAGGTTATATAATTTTATTGTAAGCGCGTTATGCATCTTATACTTAATCTTTTCTGGTAAATAAAAAGCTGAAAAGCATAAATTAACAGATGTAAATATATATAACTTAAAACTAATGAAAATGCTAAGCCAACATTTAAAATATAAGCTTACCAAAAGAGAGCTAATTCCAGAGCTTTGTAAAGGATAAAGGTTCTATCTTTCACCCAAAAAAATAAAAATTCATATCATTTATGCTATTCCATTGACCACTAGCGTGCATATCCTTATCGTCCTGCTGTGTGTGTGTATAGAGAAAATATTTCACAGGCAATTTCGCAGCCTCGCACACACACAGACGCCCGCCGAGAACGTTTGCGTCTTGGCATCGGTCCGGTCCTGTCCTGGAGTCCCGGAGTCCTGCGCCGGCTACATGGCGACATTCACTATTG
Organism: Drosophila ohnishii; assembly: GCA_018905755.1. NCBI lineage: Eukaryota > Metazoa > Arthropoda > Insecta > Diptera > Drosophilidae > Drosophila > Drosophila ohnishii. The sequence continues at coordinate 1,516 of JAEIII010003918.1, read as the reverse complement.
TGCATACACAAACTCTAATAAAAAATTCAGTTCACGTCCCGAGCACTTATTGATACGTGAGCATAGATGCCACACACTCGCCCAGGCCGTGACATAAGTAGCGCATATATATGCATAAGGTCCTTTGCGTTCAAGGGGGATAAGGACATCGAGGACATCGGCCTCAATCGGGGCGGGAACGGTGCAAGAACTCCGGGGACAATTACTGACCATGAAAAATGGCCAGGAGTCGACGAGACATAAGGACTCGATCAATGCCAATGAGATGAATCAATTTTCGGGGCGCCGAATCACAGGGAATATATCCAATTAAGGTCAGATGTACATATGTTAGGCCGAGAGCAACAGGACAAGGTCAAAGGCCAGAGGGCCAAGTTCTTATTTAAAAATGAAACATTTACTGGCAACAAAATTAAGAATTTATATACACACGAGAACATGCCAGCCAGATACCCATAGCCAAACTAGGACAGAATCCATATTCTCGCGTTTCCCCATGAAATACGTGCCATATTGCGGAATTATTCCAAAATGCAATAAACAAAAGAGAGAGAAAAAAAAGAAAACATTGATGCATTTATCCGGCATTCGTGGGAAATAAATGCAGAGAGTACACTTTGCACCTGTGGAGGCAATATCCATCTATATCATATTTTTATTCAAACAAAATTCAAGCAATTAAGGCATTCATTAACAGGATGGTATTACGTTATCCTTAGATCAAAAATAGAACCTCAAACATACATATTTCATCATTATTGTTGCGGAAATTATTATTATATTTGCAATGAGTTCTGTGCTCTAATTAATTAGTGAATTGAAGCGAGCACATGCCAAGGAGTATTGATTACTTTATTATCTATATTATATGTACATGTACGTGGTATATATTATTATTATACCATATATATGTAAGTGCGTTCGAGCAGGGACAGAAACAAATCAATTAACATTATTCATTGGAAAACATTTAATTGCCATAATTAAGCCTGAATGTTGGTCGCTCTTTGAGGTGTCACAAAAATGATTAAGATACAAGATTTCCAAGCCTAAAGATGTTGATATCTTAATCACTAAATAAATGTATTTACATACATACACTGATGGAAATATTCTTGTGAATTAATTATATATTTTTATATATGTATATTATTATATTTATTGATTTTATAGAAATTGTTTAAAGCTTTCTTGCAGCAGAATAATAGTTTTGGCTTTGACTTACCCCCAGAAGTTTTCTAGGCCCGATCACTTCTACGGCTTGCCCGCAGCACAGGACACTCTGCTTCCTTTCATCTTCACACTTAAGACTTGGCTGGGATTCATCGATGATTAATTCCTTCGATTACTGAGATTCTTGGTGTTTTTCCACGATTATGATAAGAACTTGCACATTTACAGCGAAAGAGCGCTTTTCCAGAAGTCATCCGGAGATCCGGAGATGCACACGTCACAAGTGAACACGAGGGGAGGCGCGCACTGACTGAGGCTGCGCGGCAGCGGTGCCTCTATTTAT
>JAEIII010003908.1:0-12219 GCA_018905755.1 Drosophila ohnishii | reverse complement strand
ATTTATGAGGATTTTTCAGTTATAATTAAACCTATATTAAATTAACTTTGGTAGAACATAAATCTGATGTTATTTATTCTTGAAATATAGAGGAAATGATAATCTACTACATGTTATTAGGTCAAAACTTAACTATTTCTGGCGAATTTCCACCATATGATACTTTTCTTGAAGGCCTGTCTCCATTTCCCTAAACAGTATTTTCGTTTTTAATAAACAAAACCCATAGATATTGTACCTCAAGTAACTTAATAGCTATAGGTGATTTCTCTGCGGCTTGCTACTCTCATTTAATATTTTTGCATATTTGTAGGCCAAAGTCCAGAGCAGATTCCTGGCCACCTGTTCATACCTTGTTCGCCAAACAATTCAAAGAAACTCTGCCTTTTAGGGTAACAAAGAAGTGTAAATATTTTAATTGCACTTTTATGCATCTCCGTCTACGTGAGATCTGCGCCCTATATCCGCACTTTCACTACGTCCTCATCAGAAACGTGATCAAGTCGTATTATATATCAGATTTTACTGATGCTATATAATCCCATTAAAATAATACACAAATTGATATAAATGCTGATTACTAAAGACCCACTTCAATTACACTTAATGGGCAAAACAAAAATTGAATAAAAAATAAACATGCAGTTGCGGTCAAAGTGGTAGACGTCAATAAATATTACTGCAAAATATAACTCTTTATATTTTTGTAATTTAAGAACGTTAAATTAGATAGTAATATTTATGGTTTAAACAAATAATAATGAAAAATGCACATCACTTTCAGTTAGGTTGCAATTTATATTTTTTAGCACTATTTGTTGCTCAACAACTGTTATAACAAGATTTTCCAACAAACTGACGGCTGAGGGTAATTGTTTATAATATTGCGTTGGGAAAGCGGGAACTTGAGCCTGGGTTCTTGAGCACTTGAACCAAGGCTTTTGGATCAATTTGCATTGAATTAGCTTCGCGAGTGAGAATTTGCTTTTGGGCTCAATCAATCCCAGCCCCCCACCAGACGACGACGACTGGTGGATCGTAGACAGATATAACCTTTAATTAGCATTAATTTTGATCAAACTTATTTTTATACCGCGCAGATGGGTGTTATTTTAGGTGGTTGGGGCAATATTTTCACCGCGGTGCCAAGAGGAGCGAGGCGTCTTAATAATCACTTGCTAAATGGATTCACAACCCCGCCTGCTAACGAATCAGTCATCTATATATGTATCTATATGTATATATATATACATATCTACATGTCCATATCCAAACACCTATCTAAGGCAGCCGCATTAAGGTGTGTTTTCGATTCCTGGACCCCAGCTATGAAGCCAAACAAGCCACAAGGCCGAAACCCTTATCAGTCTACGAGAACTTAGTCTAAAATGGGATTTTGGCTTAGAACTGGAAATTTACCGTCTTTTTGGACTCTTTGTGATAAGCTGAAAAGCGCGTGTGTCCCTTGTTGTTCGTTCGCTATTTTTAGCGGCACCACACACCACTGTAGTAAATTGCTTTGGAAAATTTGCTTTTCCTTTATATTTTATTGTTATTATTCCACACAAACAACACGCACGCACAAGATTTCAAATTTTGCAGTTCCACACGCGCACTACCTGTTAAGCTATGCCGAATTTTTTGAGCGAATTATTGAGCGATGCTCACTGCAGCGCGGCTCAAAAACGAATGATCGTCAAAGCCGAAGCGATGGAGGCAAAATATATAGCACACTAATTTGAGAAAGCACGGTAATATAAGCAGTAGTCGACTTACGAATACCCTAAATGGACAGGTACACATGCGAATGGAATGAAGGTACAGATGGAGGAGTAAATTGCTATAATTGCTATGCTCGTTGATTATTGTTAATTTATGCAGTAATGTTTTTGTGCTATAATTGATTTATATTTAATGATATATTTTATTATAAAATGTTTGTTGATTTATATTTAATGATAATCAATTATTTAATTATTTAATAATTTATTAAAACAAGTTGGTGCATAGTATACCTCAACATAATGCTCTTTTGAAAGGGTATAAAACGCACAGAGATAGACAAACAACAAAAACAATGACCACAGCCGGCAAAACGGAATGCCCGCAAATTGAAAGTGAGCGTAAAGCTCAAAGAGATAACGGGAGAGAATGTGAGAGAGGGAGAGAGCGATACCGACGGCGAGAGTGGGCGTAAAAGTGCGTGTTGTCCAGGTTGAAAATTATCAGCTGACGACCAACGATAAATAGGGAGAGAGAGAAAAGCTAAAGAGAAAGAGCAGAAGTGAGAGAGAGAAATGGAAAAGGAGAGCATGTCCAAACGTGCCAAGTATCAGGTGCCTATGTATTCATAATACAAGCATGTTATCATGAGTTTTATGAGCTCAAGAGGCAACAACACTAACAACAGTAAAAACAAAGTGTTTATTATGCTTACATATGGTAATCACAGCGAAATTACAGCAGCAGCAATAGTTAAATGCACTGATCTAGCTCAAACAAACGAACAACTGCTTTCAAGACATTAGCGCCGAATAATTTTAAATTTAATTACAGTGGGCCCCAAATTATTTCGCTTTGACCAGAGTATTTTTAGACAGAGTGATTTTATAAGAATATATGCATCAAGAAGCAAACATACAAACATTTAAACAAAGGCACAGAGAGAAACAAATTTGAACTTTATATTAGTCATCAAAAAAAGTAAGTAATTAATTAAATTACAAATATGTATGTAAAATAAAAACAAACATTTAATTACTATATGGACATCACTGTAGTAATTTTACTCTGACCGCAACAATGTGTATTCATTATCAATAAATTAACCACAATAGCGAACTTTAGTTAAAAATGCTTATCGGCGATGGTAGTTAACTCGACAAGATACTATGTATATGTAGATAACACCCCGATTCCGAAAAATACCGACCGTTGGTCTCCTCGGTTTTACAGCTTGAAGGCGACTGCTAACTTCACTTTAAAGTTTACAGAAGTCGAGTCGTGCCGAATTGAATGTTCCATGGGCCTGAAATTGCAATTAAACCACGCACATTAGATAAAAAGTCAGCGGTTTGACCGGCCGCCAAGGCAGTTTCATTTCAACTGGGACACGGCTGGCTTATGTCTTATTTGTCAAAATAAAAAATATTCATAAATTAAGCCCCCGTTGAGTAGAATATGGCATTATTAGCCCATCAGAATTACAGATTAGTGAGTAATTAGGCAAGATAATTAAAGCGAGGTCTTTGAATAATGATTAAATAAGATAGGAGCTAAAATTTTGTATCCAGCCTTTAAATAGTATTTTGTTCGGTGTTTCAAATAAATAATGCATTTATAATTTTAAATTGTATTTTTCTATATAAGAAATTTAACTTATAACATATTAAAGATCCAAAAGTAAAACATAAACCCTAAATGGAAGGTACCCAAACTAAATTTTAATAAATGGTTATGCTATTTAATAAAAGCTCTATTTAATTGCTTTTTAATAGAATATGATATTTAAGAAATATAAAAACAAAATATACGTTACGAGCTTTGGTGCTGCCACCCTTAGTAGTTCCGGAAGTCTGGCAGCCTCGATTGTCGTGACATTTGCCAGTCACAGCGGTCGTGACCATTCGCAGGCACTGTTTTCATCTGCAGTAGACGAAAACGGCCCGAAATAAAAAACGATTTTAAGCGAATAAATCAGCCGTCTTAGTCCAGTGCGCCGGTACGAGATGGCCGCCATAGTACTAACCCGCAATATGCAATTGGCCAGTAAGTTCCACCGCCTGCCCACCGCCCAGTGGCTGGCAAGCAAATTATGTAATACGCCCGAATGTTGTTGCTAATAGTTGGTGTATTTTCCGGATTTAGAGCACCATGGCAGTGGTGTGGTTGGCGTCCTGTGCTTGCGCAGCTACTCCGCAGCCTCCGCTCCGCCGGAGGATGGTCCACGTCCGCTGAAAACCACAAATCCGGCTGCCATGAAGCGCGGCACGGGAGGACGCAGCAGCTTCAACGGAATTGTGGCCACCGTTTTCGGAGCCACCGGCTTTGTGGGTCGCTACGTGTGCAACAAGCTGGGCAAATCCGGCAGTCAAATGATCCTGCCTTATCGCGGCGACGACTCCGATGTGATTCGCCTAAAGGTTACCGGCGATCTCGGTCAGGTGCTGTTCCACTTCTACAACCTGGAGGATCCCAAGTCCATTCGGGAGGCTGTGAAGCACTCGAATGTGGTCATTAATCTGGTGGGCAGGGACTTCGAGACCAAGAACTTCAAGTTCAAGGATGTGCATGTCAACGGAGCGGAAAGGATCGCCAGGTGAATATGATTGGAATTTATTGTGCTTAAACTTGTAACATCCTTTCTATTTGTTTTTTTTTTTTTTCGAAGAATCGCCCGCGAGGCTGGCGTGGAGCGCTTCATCCACTTGTCCTCCCTCAATGTAGAAGCCCATCCCAAGGATCTGTATGTGAAGGGCGGCAGCGAGTGGCTGAAGAGCAAGTACGAGGGTGAGTTGCGCGTCCGCGATGCCTTCCCTAATGCCACCATTATCCGTCCTGCGGATATCTACGGCTCCGAGGATCGCTTCTTGCGCTACTACGCCCACATCTGGCGCCGCCAGTTCCGCTCGATGCCGCTGTGGCATAAGGGCGAGAAGACCGTGAAGCAGCCCGTCTACGTTTCGGATGTGGCCCAGGCCATCATCAATGCGGCCAAGGATCCGGACTCTGCTGGACGCATCTACCAGGCTGTGGGACCCAAACGCTACCAGTTGAGCGAATTGGTCGACTGGTTCCATCGCCTGATGCGCAAGGACCAGAAGCGCTGGGGCTACATGCGCTACGACATGCGCTGGGACCCTAGCTTCCTGCTGAAGGCCAAGCTAAACAGCTGGATCTGCCCGGGTACCCCCATTGGTGGCCTGCATCCCGCTCGCATCGAGCGCGAGGCTGTCACCGACAAGGTGCTAACTGGTGTCCCCACGCTGGAGGATCTGGGCGTCACCCTGACCACCATGGAGCAGCAGGTGCCATGGGAGCTGCGTCCCTACCGCGCCGCCCTCTACTACGACGCCGAGCTGGGCGAGTTCGAGACCCCGCTGCCGCCCAAGTGCATCGAGGCGCGTGACGAGCTGCGCTTGTTTGCCTAAACCTGAGTCGTCGTGGGTGGAGACTGTCTGTGTTGATTGGAAAATTTTAGTTAAATTGTTTAAGGCGATGCGTCAATAAAGAGATGTCGACAGATTACATTATTTTGCCATAAAATCAGATTATTTTAAAAGTGCAAGATCAAAAATTCCGCCGATTAGCTCGGTCTTCTTCATTTTATCTGTGCATTGACGATCTGGTAGCACTGGTGCTTTGCCAGACTTTTCCCTCACGAGGTAAATTTACACCATTTTACTTACATTTGACACTGTTTGTAAGTAAAACATACATTTGACACTTTACGTTAACCGCTAAGCCAAATTTGGCCTCACTGATATGTGTTCTTGTTGTTATTGTTTTTCTTCCTTTCCGACCAGGAGCTTTTCTGCAGCCCGCAGTTTTCCCGAAAACTTACGACCGTGCAGATTTATGGCCGGAAAATCATAGTACGGAAAATTCGATTTCTCAACCTTTGGTGTTTGTGTGTGCAAAACATTTTTAACTTTTCAGCTTGGTTAACAAATAAAAAAAACAACAGTGACCGCCGCGACAACAACACACGCGCGCGCCGCTCTTTCGCGTTTTTGTGCGTGTGTGAGTGCGTCAGTGTGATAGAGAGGGGTGATTGAATTATGGCATAATTTGAATAATTATGATAGCAGAATACACGCTGCCACCGCCGAATGTGAATTTAGAAAAGCAGGAAAAGGACAGGAAGGGCGACAGTTTGCCGCTGGCCCATTTGGAAATCGAAGTTAGCCGCATACGCCTTGTGAAATCGATCAGAGCAAATTCGCCGGAATCGACGTCGACGTCCTCGGGCGAAATAACGGCGAAAATCATTTGGTGGGGCGAACAGAGGGATAAAGCGGGCACCGTTAGCATCATCAGCTGTGACAGAGCCGCCCGAAAGCTTGCCCAAAGGAAAAGGTCAAACAGGCAGCAGCGACATCAGCAAGAACAACAACTGCAACAGCACTCGAAGGAGGAGGAGATAAAAGTCAAAGGCAAAGAGGAGCAAGAGAAGCTCTGGCCGAGAGACAATAAGAAGAAGCGACCAAAAAGGGGCAAGAAAAAGCAGCAGCAGCAGCATCCCCTCGTCAATACCAATACCGATACAAATAAGTTACGTTACAGTGTGCGCAGCAAGAGCCTTGCTGTATTTTTAGATTATTTGCGACAGTGTCCCGCCATCGAAATCGTCGCTGGCCGCTGTGACGTCCGTAGTAGCAGCCACGCCTTCAGCCTACAAGACAGTCAACCGCCGCCAAAGCCCGACCCCGACCCCGCCCTTGCCCACGGGCATACGCTTCTGCCGCTGCCGACGTCGCTGCTGCGCAAATACGCCGCCAACTACGGCAGCGGTTGCAATTTCGAGCATAAAACCAAAATTTATGCTCTATATCGTCACCTGGAGATCGGTGGCCCGCTCGAACAAGTGCAACAGCAACAGCAGCTGAAAGTCGGCCACATCCAGCTGCGCTTCAAAATGCTCTTTGCCGAACCACCGCCGCTGCCGCCCCCTCAGGGTCATGCCAGCGGTGCCCATGGCCACGCCCATGCCCATGCACATGCACATGCCGAAGCTGTGCCAACGCCACCTGGGGGCGAGCAGGTGATGCCGCTGCCGACAGCGCTGCTGCAGGATCAGCAGCCGGGCGAACTTTTGGCAGGTGAGTCCAAGAAATAAAGTATTTAATGTTTGTGTATGTACTTAAACGAAGCACTTTCAGTGCAGTTTGGGGAAATCCCCATTTTATTAGCTGGTGTCTCTCAAACGTTTTCAGAGAATAATTTTGGTATTATTGGATTCTGGGTTATCCTGTGATTCTTTCGATTTAAAATATTATGTATTTTGATTTTAGAATTGTTTATTAATAGAGTCAATACAGTCGAATAACGAATTCCCATTTTTCTTCGATTTGACAAAGTTTAAAATATATTTGCATATTTATGTGCCTTTGGCCTCTTCAAGGTTGAGGGTAATGCATATATTGAAAAATATGGCCAATATGCAGACGACCTTTTCGATTTCTAACAGACAGAAATAAATATAGAAATGTATGGTTTCATGAATCAGCAGCATCTCGAAAGATGAGAGTCTTCATGTCATCTTATAATTTTATTTTTCAAAGTATTGAACACTTACAATATATGAAGGTTAATCATCAAACATTGAAGATAATTTTTAGGTTGAAAACAGCTTTCTTAAGGGTTTATATTCGCAGTGTTTTGTATTTGCAATCGTGTTATAAATATTTTCTTGGTAAGACCTTTATATATGCGATTTTTAATACAAATTTCACAAGAGGGGGAAGTGTTTTTGCTCTAAAATTAGCCCCAGCTGTTTAACAACAATATTTGCAGATATTGGAAAATTTCTTATTTATTATAGGTATAGCTTTTTTAAAGTTGTTAGATTTTTGCATTTCTTGTTAGACAGTAATTATTTGCAATGTTCGCTAATAAACACAATAATAAATTATAGTCTACATAGTATATTCGTGTATTGATGAATAAGAGATGGAGCAGAAATTGTTTGGTTTTAGTGTTTTGGGTTTTTAACCCACTAAAGTGGAAAGATAAATATAAACTATAAAGCAATATAAACAATATAAACTATAAAAAATCCATATGGGAGTCGAGTTCAGGGAGATGTGTCGATGTACAGTAACATCGAGTTATGCCGGTAAGGAAAATCAGGGAGCTGTCCTTGGGATTATCTCCAAAATCCTGTGTTTATGCAATGGTGTTTCTATTTTGTTCTACACTTTTGAAAACGACTCAACACTATAGATTATAATTCCTACGCGTTTTTGGTTGGTGCAATTGAAGTTTCTGTAGCTTTCCTAAAGAGATCTTCCTGACTGCTGGCATTAAGTAGTTCATTAAATCAGAAAATAGTAGCAGATTATAGGGATTATCAATAAAAAATACTTTTAATTAAAGACCAACTTCAGTGGGTTAATATATGGACGTTAATGTCGCCTATTGTCGTCATTTTATTAGCCACAGGCACTTTTCCGCAGCCTCTCAGTCGACGACCGCGCATCTGTTTATTTTGGTTTTTGTTTTTCCTTTTTCTTGGCATTTTCATGTTATTTATTTATAAACTTTGAATTTGCTCTTATTTTTATTTTATTTTCAAAGCGGAAAATTCACAACAGTTTGTTGACTCTTACGTAAGAGTCGTTCGTTTTTTGTTTGTTTTGCTTGCCGCCCATCATGACCTTTCCAATCAACGGTCTCAAACAAATTGGCCAAAAAGATAATTTATTAAAGACAATTGCAGTGGCTCGAAATAGACCAAGCTCCCCGAAAGTCCCATAATATATTTTTACCCAATACACTTTGCATTTCTGTACTCCTGTTTCTCTTATTTTTATTTTCGTGTCGTTCAAACACTGTCGAAGCTGAAAACTTTCCATTTGAAAAAGGCGAATCCCCAATAAATACGTAAAGCCAAGCGAAAGAGAGCCATAAAAATCAGAAAATAGTGCGATATACGAAACACGTGCAGGCAAAACAAATTCTCCCACTCTCTGAGAGAAAATCAACAAAAATCTGGGGAGAATGGGGAGCGCGAGTCTCAGTGGCGTCGGTTGGGTAAATATTATTTAACTTATATGCAGGGGCGGATTAATTAAATGGAGGGAAAGAAAGAGAGCTAAACACTAGTAAATTTGTGAGTACTTTAAAGACTCTTTAAAGAAGGACTTTAAATATGGAATTCGGTTTTGTTTCTTAATATATTTTAAAGAATTTTCTATTACTTTGTGGATTATTATTATAATTATTTATAGGACAAAATCAAATCAAAAAAATTTTCGCTTAAATTTCAATTAAATTTCCCATTAATTTTACTTAATGATTTCAATATTTTCTAGGAAATTAACTTCTTCTTTCCATAAAAATGTGACGTATTTCAAAAGATAATTATGAGTATACAACTTTGACGCAAATAATGTGTTTGTTTTTTGCCAATTATATCTTTTTCTGGCCGAGAATAAATTTGTTCCTAAAAATATATATCTGTTTAGATATGTTTTTAAATCCTCCTCCCTTTGGATTTAACCCGCTCCTGGTCGCAAATATTGTCAGAGACACATAACTTTTATCTCGATATTTGTTTCCATGCTCAGCTTTTTGGTTTTGTATCTCGTTTTGCTGGCTGTCAAAAGTTTTTGGTTTTTTTATTTTGTTTGTTTGCAGTTTTTTTTAGCCGTTGCCGGTTGCGTCTGGGTTTTCTGCCATTGGCCTTCAAATTCGATTCTCGCCGAGGCCAGAGGTCCGCGCCAGGCTTATCAACCGGCCATATAAATATGTACATATATATTATATAGGGAAACATATGTTCCAACAAAATGCCTAACCAACGCAAAACTATTCCTCGATTCAGGAGAGAGAGAATTGCGAATGGCTACTTTGTTGCTACACAGGGAGAAACTGGGGTTATACCAAGGGGTCGAAATCGATAAGCCTTGCCTTGATAAGATGGCTGTCCGACTCTCTCCCACCCCTCCCATCGTTTACTATGCAAATTTCTATGGGTTTTAATTAGCAGCAGTGCGAATGTGCGATGAAAACAAGGGGGAATGAATACATAGGTGCACACACAAGTTGGAAGCCATTCACTGACTAATCCTACGATGGCTGTACTGCATCATCGTACTTTGTAGCATCCAGTTATGTCATTGAACCTAATGCCAGGCTCTTTCGTTTCTTATCAATTATTGGTAGACAAATCGACATATTGGCCCGTTGCCAGGCGGAGAAATCAGCAAGATTTTCATTTCTCCTTGACTGATAACATTTTGACCTTTTGATTAAGCTGGAATTCATATACTCAGATCTTTTGGAAATTTAAGTTGCTCTTGAACTCACCTCTCTGTATCTATTTATGCAAAAATTATATTTGGGTCTGGTTTGGCTTCTTTTTTTAGCTATGCTAACAGAGAGCTTGACATATTGCGATAGGGAAGTACATATGTAAACTCTTTGAAAAAGCTTATTGGCTTATGAAAATAATTATAAAAACTCAAATATTTTATAAGATAAGCTTGGCGGATTATTTAAAGCAACCTTATGATGTTCTTCGGTTTATAAAATATGAAAACCAACCCCTATCAATTCTTCTAGCCCTTCCCATAACTTAAGTTAGAGTATTCAGAGTTCACCTATATTTTATTTAAAAAAGAATCACATGGGATCATAGAGTGATAGGCCGAACACGTGAGAGAACCAGAGAGGCAGAGAAGGCAAAAGGCAAAGCATAAAACGCGATTACTGGGGGCCCCACTCTCTGCTCCGGGTTCTCCGGCTTCTCTTGTCGGCTCTTGCTTTTCGTACTCCTCTTTCTGCCGGCTTTTTTTTTCGGAATCTCCCAAGCAGTCATTTCAAAAGTCCACGTCGTGGAGATCGGATCGCTTTCCTCTACCCACAAATTCCTGTAAATAGCCAGACATGTGCTGAATTATTTTCTTTTATAAATTAATAATGTAAATCCTTAATCCTTTGCAGGCACTAACAGCAACGTTGAGCTAATGGAGGCCATGAAGAAACTGGACGCAGATCTGGTGGCTCTCTTCGCCACCGCTGCCTCTGCTGATCCGCTGACGAAGAAACAGCAGCAACAGCAACAGCAGCAGGTCGTCTTATGGCCGGAATCGGAGACAGAGCAGATCGCTGAGGACTCTGAGGAGGAGCTGGTGATCACACCGGAAATATTCAGGAGCTGCAAGGCTTTGCAGCTCGATTTGGAGGCGCTGACTCTCCAGCCGGAGGGGACGGAGCGCATGGAATTGGTTCAGAACGAAGTGCGACCCATTTTCACTGTGGAGTGCCAGCTGTCCGGCGACTTGATTCGTAAAGTGCCCCGCTACCCGATGTTCCACATCATGCAGTTCGAGTCGGAGAAGTTCCAGAGCCTGACGCAGTGCACCCGTTTCGGGCAGAGCGCTCAGCGGCAAGTGGAGCTTAAGGAATGGGACCTGGTCACCGGTCATGTAGACATTACTGTTTGGTGGCGCGAACCGGGAACCTGTCTCAATGAAATGCTCGGCATGGGACGTTTGGAGCTCCGGGAGCTCTACAAGGCCTCGCTGCTCGAGCAGTGCAAATGCATTGCCATTAAGCGTCGCGATGTCCATCTCGGTAGTGTTTATGCAAAGATTAGTCTGCTGCAGAACGCTAATGGAGGCGCCAATGGAAACGGCAATGGAGGCCAGGAGCAGCAGCAGCAGCAAAAGAACGAAAGTGGAAACAAGGCAGCAGGTGAATATATATGACTAATGTCGTGTGGTTGCCAATCGCAAGAACCATTGATTCTTGGGCCCCCCAATCAAATACAACTGATGCCACAAGCTGGACCACACGACAACTACAAACACCACGAATATCACCACAACTTCCAACAACAAATCCAACAACAACAACAACAGAACCAATACCAAGTCTGCACCTGCCGACCTCAATCACGCCCACGCCTCCTGCACTTACTCCCTATGTTATTATTGATTGCCGCTTTCCAATTGCTGCAAACCACCATCACTCTTTTGTTAAAAAATATTTTTCATTTTCAAAATAATAGAAATCAAAACAAGACAACAAAAAAACAAACAACAAAACAACAAAAACAAAAATCTGCCTTGTGTTTTTTATGTTCTTCCCTAACATATACATATAATTTGTTTTCCAACAGCCTTTTCGTTGATTTCAAAGCTAGAAAAACATCAATGTTTATCGATTTAAATTCGAAACCATAGAATACTTCGATTATAAATCGATTTGAAAATTTTGAGATTTTTAAGCTGTATTCATAGAAAAGGAAGAAAGTAATAGGTTTTAGGTATTTAAGAAAAGCGTTAGATTTCGAATCGTATATCGATACCAACATCAAGAAAGTCTTAAACTTTTAATTGAATGCTATTAAATTTATTTATTTATTTTATCAACTAAAATCTTTCTTCCTATAGGATTAGAATTTATAGGCTTATAGACGCATTTTCCTATTAAAAAATTACTTCACTTCGCTTAGGTTATTTATTTTTTAATTTTTGTTTTATTATTTAT
>JAEIII010003861.1:0-17238 GCA_018905755.1 Drosophila ohnishii | reverse complement strand
TTATATTTCAGTTTTAGTTTATACGAATCAGCATATATTGCACTTTTTAATTTTTTGTGTTACTCAAGTTGCTATTAAATTTCAAGCTTAATTGAATTTTTATCAATAAAAAATAAATTTATTCAAATTAAAAACCGTAATATTTAACTGTTATACAATAAACCATAATAGTTTACGTACCTTTACCTAACCCCCATTTTTCATTTAAAGCCCCGCCGATAACTCTTTAAAATTCGCCAAAGCAAGGGCTATGCTCGCAGGAATGGCAATTACCCATCGATTTGCTTGGTTCGAAGGTGCTCAAGTGCTTAAGCGTCCTTTCACCTTTCCTTGGGCACACAGGCATCCTTTGGCGACTTTGGTCCGTGGATAAACAGCGTTTTTGTTTGCATTTGCGTGGAGTGGCGTTTATTTGTTTGCCCCTCGCTGTTGATGTCTACGGATTCCTTTTTTTTTTGAGTACAGGTGGAGGAATAAGAGGGGTCGGGACATCCTGCAGACGACGTGGTGGGTCAAAAACTCGTGCTGGTTATTCCACCGGCTTTGCCGGTCACTGTTCCCAGGTGCGCCAAATAAATAAAGGGCTTACTAAAATTACGCAGCTAAGAGAGAAATGAAAATTCGCATAAAATTTTTATGCATTGTCGAATTTAACGAGTGCCAAAACCATCGATTCGGATCCTTGGCCAGCGAAATAAAATGCGCCACCTTGCGCCATGCCTCAAATTAAGTAAAGTGGCGGGGATTCCCCCTTTCCTTTTAAATTTCCATAAGAGGTATCGTCGTCGGCGGATGCCAATGCTGATGCGGATGCGAATGTAAATGTAACTGCGGATGGGGTTGCAGTGTAATTGGGCGAAGTGAAATTGCGTTAATATTTAACAAGCCGGCGAAAGTGCAAAAGCGAAGCGCATTAAAAACGGGCCAAGGGATACGGATCCCTGAGTCCTTGTGGGAGAAGTGCGAAATTATGCGGAATTCATGGTGGGTTCCGGTGAACCCTTTTCCCTTCCCTTGAGCTATGTGCTCCGAGAATGCTAAATGCTAACCAAAAGGTCATCCATCCATCGTCCCGCGAGTAAGTTTATGTGAAAGAGGCCACAGAAGGCCACCGATTTCCGTGGAAATTAAATTTCCCATTAACGCCAAAGGGCTCTGTGGCAGCAGCATTGAATTGATTATGTTAAAGCCATCAAATAATGTTAATTCGAAATTTCATTTCATTTCCGTCAAGTGATTGCAAAAGTGATTATTAAAAATGTAATTTCAACAATTAATCATTTAAATAAATGAGACATGTGCGTTGACATATGAAATTCATTAAGCTCAAATGGAATTTACTTTAGGCAATTAACAATTGAATAAATATAGAAAATCGCCAATTATTGCTACACTTTTTATTAGAAACTAATCCACTGAATAATCATTTAAAAATATTTTAATAAAGATACAATAAATAAATCTGAATAATTAAACTTCCACAATTTTTGCCTGAAACAAATGAAGTGTTTTTTCAAGTCCTCTTTAGTTACATTTTTGCTGTAATTTTTTTGTTCGTTATAAATAATAAATTCAATTCGAGGGTCCTTGAACAATCTCCACACTCATTAACAAAGGACCGTGGCATTAACTTTCAACTGCCACCGCCAGATGCGTAATGCCCGTAAAAAACCCCTCTAAAAATCCTTCCTTTATTTCGGCGTTTCTCCTGTTTTTTTATTTAAACGTAAAAAACATTTGTTTCAAGAGTCTACTGGCTGGACAATATAAAACTTTTGACCATTCCAGCACGCACAGCAGGGCGTCCGAATTGGTATCCTTTTATCTTGATTTTTCGCACCTGAAAAAGCTGGCCGGAAAGGTGTCGCATTCGGTGGGTTGACAACTGCGTAAAAATCGTAAAATAAAAAAAAAAATAAAACCGTGTTGGCCAACAACAAAGGTTGGCCAGACGGAAGAGTTAACAGGCAAATTCCATTTGCCATCCGCCATGATGACAATGGCAAATGGCAAATGGGATTCGTGTCCTTCCACTGCCACGCCGCAGACGGAGATTTGCATAGATGGCTCAGCATAAATGTCGGATTCCAGTCGAGCAAATCATTGACATGGCCCTCTCTTACCATATCGGAGACGGCTACCAAATGGGCCAAGAAATGGGGGCCATAACTCAGGCTGAACTGTGGCAAAAGTTGCTAAGAAATCGTTGAAATTTAATTATTTTTGGCGTAATAAAAATAATTTAAAATATACATTTTGTTGAGCAATTTTTAAACATCTTCCAAGAGACCTGTTGGCAAATGTTTTTCCACAGTGTTGGCAGATTAAAGGCTAAATCAAATGTAACCAAAACCATAGGGAACACAAAAAACAAAGGCAAAAAGTCAGGGAAATTCCGGTTGGTTGCCTTGGATTTTCCTCGCTGCCATGTCGAGTTCTTGCCCCCTCAGGCAGTCGACGAAAATTCAAATTTAATTCACCAACCTGGACGTGCACGACAAATAAAGCAAATAAAGCCAAGCAGATTAAGTCAAGACCCACACAGGAACATGACTTCGCCCACTTTCTTGGGCCTGGAAGATTTTCAGGGTGATGAATATGTAAAGACTCTTATTTTTCTTTTTGTGAGGGGGTGTTCGCAATTTGCGGCTCTTGTGTGCAATTATGCACAAAACATGTTAATTTTCATAATTGCCAGCCGTTTCGTCTCCGTTCCGTCTGCCACTGTTTAAGAAAGTAAATAATGCAAATAATTGCAGCAATTTTCGGGGACACCGAACTCCTCGGGGGCCACAAATTTGTCATTAATTTATGGCCAGCCACGAGCGATGACCGGCAGCCAGAATAATTAATATACGCCAGGAACAGGCATTCCCCGGGCACTTGAAGAGTCCTTCGATTGAAGTCAACAATGTCCAGGGTTCAATGTCACCCAGAGTTTATTGATATCCTTTGAGTGTAGGGACGTGGAAGTGCAGCTTTAAGCGAAGTGTTTTTACTTTTAGAACAATTACGAGACAATTTTAACATTACTTTCCTTATGTATAAAAAATTAATTAATAGGTTGACTGCAATTAAAAGTAACAATTAATAAAAAATGCTTTTTATTCTCTTGGTTAACATTTATATCAATTCCAAACAAAATGAATTCTAAAATAAATAAGAAAGTAGCTAATCGAAGCTAAATCTCAGGGGATCGCTATCGGTATCTCGTATGAATTTTCAGCAGTATAATTTCATTTAAATTCCGTATTCTTCTTTATTTTGCTACCTTTATGCGTAATCTATCTAATTGTTTATCCCTTTAAGCAACTCAAGACTTATATTTCCCAAGGAACTGCTTAGAAGTAAAATAATGATTGCCCACATGTGGCGTAAAATCAAGGCCTACAAACCCATAGGAATTGTAGAAAAACTCTAATGGCCAGCCCAATTACCAGATCTACATATATAATCCCATGCATGTATGTAAATGAACGCGAATTTCCTGTGACTTGCGGAGGAGCTAAATCAAGGTTTCCGCCTACTACACCATTCTG
The DNA here is from genome assembly GCA_018905755.1 of Drosophila ohnishii. Lineage (NCBI taxonomy): Eukaryota > Metazoa > Arthropoda > Insecta > Diptera > Drosophilidae > Drosophila > Drosophila ohnishii. The sequence continues at coordinate 13,699 of JAEIII010003861.1, read as the reverse complement.
AAGATGATTTTCCTAGAAGCCCCGACAAATTGCTTGTTTCTTTATTTTTATTCTTGGGTTTTTCTTTTGTTGTTTTTTTTTCTATATGATTTTTCTTGGCTGCGCCTGAAATCATTTTTCACAGGAGCATGAAACAACAGTTAGCAGAACGAGACCGGCAGCACGAACACATTAAATTGCTATAAAGCCATCGCCAGGTCCCAGGACGCCCGCAAGGAAGTGGCGCCGACATGTGAACTCCAGTCTACACATTGAATACACTTAAGGAAATACCCAGGCATTTTTTTATGAGTAAGAAATAAAAAAATTTTAAAAAATATTTAAAGAGCTTAGAAATTCATAAAAAATAAAAATATTAGAGCGACTATTATCATGTTGTTTTTAATATTACTTATATATTATATTTAATATTATTTATACATTATATTTTTAGTGGTGTATTGCCGTGTCCCCTGCCACCAGTACCCTGACCCCCAAACACCAGTCCCGCCGTGACGACATGTAACTGATGTTGTTTGTTGTAAATTTAATTTTCCCCGACCGAGTGAGCCGAAAACTGGACGATGCGGGAAAAAGTACTTTGTGCTTTGCTCCTTCGCTGCTCGTTATTTTCTGGACTTTCATCCCGCCGAAGCAGATTGAATTGTTTGATTTTATTTCCGAGCGCCCAGTTTGCGTGCCGGCGAGCGTTTTGGCCACATTTTATGGTCCGGCAATTAGCAGGTTTGAGTGCACGGCGCTGCCAAGTAGGCAACACTTTTCACATGTCGTGCTGGCGGCCATTAATCAGGCTCAAGTCTAGGACATGCCGAGGGGGGGGGGGGGGGCATTTTCCACGCCAATCGTAATGGAATCGAAACGAGCGGAAATGCCCGCAAATAAATCAAGTTCACATAAATTATGAAAACAGGCGCCGGACCGCTGCTTCTCTCTAAAAATAACAAAATGGCTGCCTATTTGCGTCAGTCGCAAAAAGAGGAAAACTGGAAAAATAGGCCAAAAATCACCATTCGCTGCGTCACTCGACTGTTTTATTTATTCGTGGCTCTTTCGTTGATCACTCAAAATATTTCGAATGGCCGTATATATGTGTTATTCTAGCGAACAATACGAGTCCTTTTAATGGATATTTCCCCAGTGACGTCAGCAGTGTCCCTCTGCGTGGGTTTTCTGATTTCAGCTGCGGATTCCGCAGCTAAATGAATTTCAATGGCCGCCATTCGCAATTGCAAAACGATTTTCGAAACGATTTTCATTTAGCCAAAGCCGAAAATGTTCAATTGAGTGGAAAAATCCCAAAAAGAGTCAAAGGGATGGGACGGATTTACGGGGAAAGTTTTGTTTTGTATCTCTTTATTTTTGAAGGGTCATTTTCGAATTTGCTATAGCAGGTTTTTGAATGGGTTTCAGAGGGAGTTGTAAGGGAACAACAAAAGCTATGGGGTGATCAGTCGAAGGATATAAAAAATGATTCTAAATGGTGATTGATAGTTAGTTTATAAGAATATAACCCATTTCATAAACTATGTTCAGTTTTAAAGTAATTTCTGAATATTTATCTCCCCTTAAAGTCCCCTCTTATATTTGAAAATATGCAAATACTCTTATTTCTCTATTATGGCTGTTACAATCGATTGCAGCTTAATTTCCGCAGGAGGAGCAAATCGAAAGGGAAGTCCCCGCAAATTGAAATGCAATCAAACAAATAAGAGAACACAACCAAGTGGTTTGCACTGAATTATGTATGCCAAGGATGCAGGATACAGTACGCAGGACACGGACGACACAGGAGGACACAGCTCAGTCGCATTTTTGTGAGGGCACGTGATTGCACTCGGCTGGATCCATGCATTTATTTGCATATTTACCGCCACGACGGAGAGGGTCCTGCATTTGCTGCACTTTACTTACTGCGTTTGCATTGACTCCCGAGGCTGGCAGGACGCTCCAACCACTTACACACGTCATTCGGGGGCCAGAGTTCTTGGCCAGGACTGGAATGCAAATTGCTTTGCCCCGGACAGTTGTCAACTCAACTGGGCTAGGAAGTAAATATGTCTGTATATTTATTTAAAGAGGTATATAAATACCTGGAAACAGCAATCAATCTGGTTAAATTGAAAGCTGTGCTGTTATTTTGGTCTATATTGGGGACCTTGGAAACTATTTAGAGCATGTGAAGCTGTCGGGATTTGTCTTACAAGATGTATTTATGGTACACATTTTCTGAAAAAGTGAATAAGTAAAAAGATTTAACATAGAATCCCTCCTTTGTTATACTACTATAACTACCTAACTTTAAAATCATCCAGAATCTCTTCTCTAAATAATACAAAAATTCTAGGAAAATACATTAAGCTGCTTTGACTTATTTTAACTATTTTTGAACATTTTTTTTTATACAGATTTGCTTTCAATAAAAAGAGTAGTAGAGCTCAAAATATCCACCCCAGCTTAAAATGTCATATTTTTGCCATTTGAGACTTGAATTTAGTGCAACATGAAAATGCTTTTTGCCACAAAAGTGTCGGAAACATAAAAATTTTTATTAGCAGACGAAACTTGCAAAAATTATCCGAAAATCTAAACTCGTTCGGAAACTTGTTTAAGCTTCCAAATCACCTTTTTTCTTTTATTAAAACTGATTTTGTTAATTAAATTTCCAAGTGTTTTGATAACTGAAACTTTTCCGGGCGTATTATAAAATCTGTTTTAATGAGATTCAAATTTTTTAATCTACCATTTTCTATATAATTTAGTTTTCATTTGCTTTCTCGTTTCATATTCTCTGTTGCACAGCTGAAATTTGTATAATTTATACGACTATCCTCCACTTAAACATTAGTTGCCATAAAGTTTCAGTTCGGGGGCGTGGCATATCGCATAAAGTGGCAAAAGTTTTTGTGTGTGTCTGCAATGGAGAATGGCAGTGAGCATTTGCATTACGTTCTTGTTGCCACCGAGTTTGAAATAACAATTGACTGTTGCTGCTTGGGAACAAGGACTCGCATTGTTGTTTCTGTTTTTTCGCGCTCTTTATTTGCACTGCAAATGTGCAAAGTATAAGGAAAAAGGAGCTGCTAAAAGATGGCGGTCGAAGACAAGATGGCGGCGGGCGGTGGCGGAAACGGATGCGCGGCTGCTGCAGCTTAGCGTTAATTCCCATGAAACTCGAAAGGATGTGCAGAGTGGGACGCACACGCAGAACACACACACACACAAACCCAGCACACACTCTCTCCTATAACCATGGAGCATCAAGTGCCATTTCGCATGACTAAGTTGAGCGAAATTAAAAAAGAAATTGCAAGAAAACTCTTGCAGCGCAGAGCGAGCAACTGAATAAAATGAAGGCTGCCCCGCGGAGGAGTCAAAAAAGAAGGCAAAAAAATATGTATATAAAATATAAAGAAAAAAAAGAAGGACGGAGCATAAGGGAGAAGGCGCCTGTAGCTTAAAGTGCAGCAAATTAAATTGCGGCCCGGAAAAGTTTAAGCCACACTTTCAACAGCCTTTCTTGGCCGCATTTACAAGGCAGGGCCGCAGTCCCAGAGCTGTGGTGTCAGAATTACAATCAGAGGTGTCTTTACACAAAGAGAAATAAGGGGATACATTTACTTTGAAATATAAAGAAAACAAAACTTATATTAGATATTTTAGTTATTTTTGGTAGATCTAATTTTATTTATTTATTATTGTATAATAATTTGCTATGTTTAAATCTTAACATGTAAAGAAATCGATGATATTATAAAGGCTACAAATATACAAAAAAAACTATTTATTTGACATATTTCTTAAATATTTTTTTCAACTGCATTGCTTTTAAATAAAAGCCGGCCACTTCAGCGGGGCCATGGGATGGCAGGGGCCAACGACAGGCCCAGGACATGCACATTGTTTCACGGCTCATGGGCACTTCCGGTTGTAGGCCTTGGCAAGTGGTCCTCCCCCCAACCCCTCAACACACCTTGAAACAGAGGAAAAAAATGAAAATGGTAAGAGAAAGAGTCTCCTTGCAATTTACATGGAAATGCTGCCACGTCTCCGAACTGAAATCGGTGCAACAACTATCGTATCTGGCCTTTGTGTGTGCTCAGATCTTGAACGGTTTTGCCATTCCTTTTGTCTGTGCACCAGCGGCATTTCTCGATTTCATTTAGGCTAAAATGATTTTCCTGCGCTCAGGGAAATTCCAATATCCGTTTTTCTTTTTTAGAAGTTAACCCTTGTGGGTGTAAGGATAGTGTAATTCTTTTAAAAATAAAGCAACATTATTATAGAAAATATATAAGTATGTTTTCTTGAATTTCAAGTAAGAAACGTACATAATCATGTATTTATAACCCCCATCTTTTCTTTGCCTTACGAAAAGCTCCAACTTAAAAGCCCAAAACCAATGACAGATTGTCTTTTAAATCGTCATTTAAATGCTTGTTTCCCCCTCATGTTTTCTCTCAAAACTGCCCGAGTTTTTTGGGCTAGAATTCCGTTAACATTTATGGTATACTTTGGGCCCTCACACAATTGACTAATATTCTTGGCACTGCCGAATAAAGACCTAAAGTCGACGTAACGTCTATATATGTGTGTGGAGAGCATATACATTTCCGCAGCACGTGCACGCCCCCGTTGTAGTCGTCCTTTTTGCTGCCTTTTCGAGTGGTGGGATCAAAGACAGGTCCTGCATACATACATATTAACTCCATTATGGCCAAGACAATCCAGCTAATAGAGCCGAAACGGGGGTCCCTTTTCGCCTGGGTTGGCGTAGTCAGTACTTGGGGACTCCTCTTCTATTCCCTTCATTCCTAATGCGACACCCAATCCGGATTTGTCAGCAATGTCCGGGCAGATGGTCCTAGATTCCTCGATGGATTCTGTTTGTCCCACTGATTACGCATCAAGTGCCATGGGAGTGGAGCGGAGGGAGTAGAGAACGTAAGCAAATTGTCGACAAATGCCAAAGTGCTGCGAGTGAAAAAGAAAAGCAGGCCACTTTCAATTCCGGTGGGACAAAACAGTAAACACGAATATTGTTTGCCATCCTGACTGTCAATATGTGTGTCTGTCCTGTGTGCAGAGGATACTCCAAGAGATACTATGTACGTGGCCAAACACAAAGAAACTTTGACCATATGCTGAATGTTTTTTGACCAGAAGTTTGGCGGAAGTAAATATAACTGATTTATTTTGGGACACTGGCTGCCTGTCTGCGAAATGGAAATGAAAATGGAAACCTTTGTATGTGGCTTTTCGTCTTGTTATTTCAGTTGACTAATGGCGTGGAAATAACAATAGTTTTGTAGGGAAACTAAGACTAATTTGAGGTCAATGAGTGGAACAAAGTAAAAGTGACTTAAATGGAGAGAAAATAAATTTACATTTCATTTAATAATTGCCTTTAAATATGAATACCTTTAAATATGGCAACTTGCCATTATTTAATTTAATTAAATACTTAAGAGTTGCATTAAGCTTTTGAATATCATTCGTAGACTTATAATTAAACTCCTACAAACAATTAATTCCCACATTGACAAGCCTTTCCATTTGTTTTCCTTTACTTTCTCCCACTCAACTTGTTTCGCTTAATATTGTATATCTTTGCACTTAATTTGCTTAACAAATAAAGCCACCAAAGTGTTAATGATAATATTTGGCTTTCATTTAACGAGAATCTCGTTTACAGCAATTTTCACGCGACGAGTGCTTAATATACGCTGCATCACGCATACGCCCCGTGGCGCAACTCCATCGACTGACAAGTGGGCCACACACATTCGCACATACACTCGCACATACACTCGTGCTAGACAAACAATTGAACGACTTTACAAAAAGGGCATTTAGAGGAAAGGAGGAAGGCAGGTGGTCCTGCAAGTCCTGGCTCTCCCACATGTGCATTCGAGTGCAGCTCATTTATCATGCCAACCTTTGACGCTAACTTTTTCCCCATTTCCCAGGCGAATGAATCCATTTTTCCAGAGGGAGCAAGCGGCAAACATTGAAGACAAAGATGCCCTTAATGAGCAGTGGCCGGCGAGTCAACAACTTTTATTTTATTGTCCTTCTAATTGGACAATTAGCGGGGAGGAGTGGGAACTGGTTAGAAAAAAAAAAGAAAATAAATCGCTAAGGAAACTGTGCTGCAATTTAAGATTGCAAGAATCATATAAAAGAATTTAATACACAAGCAGAAATTTTAGTTTTGAAAGAGAAAAATTAAAATGGATCCTTTATAAAAGTGAATTTTTAATTTGATTTTTTGTAATTAATTATTAATTGAAAAATAATTATAATAAACCTTAAAAAGATAACATTTAAATCTTCTTTTTTGAAATAAAAGCAACATCCTTTTAGCTCACTTTCCCAGTGTTCTTTACCAATATTTCACTCCTTAGTAATGTCTGTAAAAAGAGAGGAAAAAGAAAACCAAACTGGATAACAGCCATTCCACAATGCATAAAGTATTGTTGTCCTTGGACAAATATAAAACATAATGCGAAAAATAAATGCCCGAAAAAGCGTCTCCTTTTAGGAGATTCTCACACAGCAAGGGAGGAGATATAAGCAGCTAAAGAATATTCATGTGCCTCAATAAACCGAAAAGAAAAGATGTCCTTTTTGCCAGCGTCCAGACTCGAGGCACTAAAGTGAGGCAAGAAGCATGATAAAAGTAGGAACCAAAGAAAAAAAAGAAAGAATAACGTTAAGAAAATAAAGAAAGGCAAACAAAGGCAGCGCAAACAGCGAACGTGCATTAAAAATATTGAGAGACCGAGTCCGTCCCCCGAGCAGGGAATAAAAGCAAAACTAACAATTAAAGACGCGATTTGGCGGTCAAGAAAAAGGCATTTAAAGCGGCCAGTACATATAGATATAAATATATATATATATACAGTCACAGCAGACATAAAGACAATCGCCGAAGTTCTCTGTTTCGCTCCGCTGAATGCCCGGCCAAATAAATAAAATTGATTAGAAACGGGAATGGCAGCGGCATCGATGCTCCTTATCTGCTGGCAATTTCATTATTTTAATGCTCCGCATCACGACCATCAAAACTTATGGGCGGACGCACCAATCTGACTGACAGGACGCAGGGCACAGGACACAGGACACTGGGCACTGAACACTGGACTCTGTAGTATTGATTGACCGGACTCCGCATCCTGTCAACAATTTCAGTCTGACAGTTTCAGTCCAGCCACGCAGAAGAATATTCAACCATATTGCCATTTTACCAGCTAAATTATTATTTATTATTATTAAATGAAATGTAAGGAAATTACTAAATTAATATTTAAGGCGAAATAGTAATAAAGAGAGTTTTGGTTGAGTAAGTAAAAATGTAACCCAGATTTTAGGGAAGTCCCTAAAAATAGTTTAGTAATAAAAAAAAGTATAATAAAATGAAATAACCAAAATTAGTTTTAAAATTACGTTTTAATACAAGAACACATTAAAAAAAAAAAATAATAAGGTAATAATTAGGCTCATAAATAAGTGAACTTTTCTTATTTTTAATTTAGTAATTTAATAAATGATTTTCGTGGTTGAGATGGTTTTTTTTTATATACCATAAAAATATACAAATATTTTTTCCCAGTGCCCAGACATATTTTATTAAGCGTCGCCGCCATTTCAATATGTCACAAAGCAGAACTAACCAAAGTTTTTCAGCACCTTTTTTGTCCTGTGAACTTTTAGTCCTATTTCTGGGTGACATTCTGCAGTAGCAGGAAGTACTGTCCACTTGTCCGGACCATCTGCAAATCAATCAAGTGAGAGGGGCTGGGAAAGGTGGGGATGGTAGGGGTCCAACTCACCGCCATTAGCGTGGGCAGGGACATCTGCATGAACCAGGACACGTCCAGTCTGAAATCCCGGTTCGTGCGCATCAGCATCATGCCGATGAGCTGGCGGAACTCCCGCGACTCCCCGTACCATTCGCACTCGTAGAAGGCCCTGCCAATCTGGGAGCTCTGTGAAAAGACAGATTAGTCGCGCAATTAGGCAGGAGAAGAGGGAGAATCTGGAATGGGGGGATTCCCCTGTTGCGTCACCCACAGCATTCGCGAATCGCTGGCCATTGTAGCAGTAGACAACTATCTGGTAGCCAGCAGCCAGCAGGTACATGCTCATCAGGATTATCGTAAAGCTGCTGTTCTGCAGGGAACATTTGGGGGGAATATTGGGTAAAAGTCCTTTTTGAAAGGGCGGAAAACTCACCAATCCCACGCTCAGCTGGAATAGCGCCAGGCCCCAGACAAAAAGACTAAGCAGGAACTGCGAGAAGGTGATTTGCCGGAAGTAGGCATTGATTTCCGCAGCAAAACTTAATGGGAAATAAAAATGTAAAAAAACTGAAAATATAAATATTTACCTGTGAATTCTTTGGTACTGATAGATGCAACATCGCAGATACTGAACCCTTCTTTCCCGCGGCACCAAATCAGATGTGGAATATCCAATCATTTGGTTGAGGGACCTTATCAGGCCCACGCTGTGCAGGCACAGGACAATGAAAACTCCATCGAAACTCACAGCAGCTGCCAAAAACGGAAGATTTAATTCTAGGAAATTATAATATTTACATCGAAACCACTCACCCATTCCGCAGATATAGAGGGAACAGGTTTCCAGATACATTTGAATGTGATAATACGGAAAAGTCATTCCCTTGTCCTTCCAGGAGGGATAAAGGGACTCGAAAGCTAAAATATATGAATAAATATAATAATTTAATTTATCATTTTATTTTAGAAGAAAATTATTATTCAATTGTTTCAACTTACGTAAAACTATATCAAAGCTTCCTGCAGGTAGAAAGAAGTACTGATATAGACTTTTTAAAAGAGACCTTAGAAAGTATGTCGAAGTAAGGGTAGCACAGCTGTAAAGATATATCAAGAGAATGCGACGAGTGTTGGCCCAATACCTTTCCATTGTGGTCTCCACCTGCTGTCGGAGGGTCTTGACCATCGGAAGATCTATGAATAAATTATTCAATTCAAACAATTCTTAAAGAATATATAAGTTATAGACTTACCAGACATCTCTGTAAAGATCTCACAATTTTTTAGTAACTCATGACAACGGGCTTTACGCAAAAGCTCGTAAAGTCGACGATGTGTAAAGAGATAATACCACATCTTAAAAATCGAACTGAGGAACTGTAGAGCAGTGCCAGCCGTCTATAAAAAATATAATATAATTAAAAAAAAAAAATAAATATTTTTTTATTAACAAAATCATGACTAACCTCAACAATGCGTGGAATTTCATTAATATATTTTAATAACATGTGCCAGTGACCATACAGCGAAGCCAAGCTACTCAAGCTAAGCACCACAGTCCATCTGTCTTACGAAAATGAGAGATATCCTTTACATCCAGCTACTTTATCCCTCAAAATCACTCACATTCTCAGACGAGAGGGATGCGGTTCCATCAGGTTATAGCCCACCGTATAGGAGAGACGGATCATCTCACGGATGCTGTGGTAGTTGCGCCTTTCCAGAGCCCTCGCCTCCTCCGGTGAGTACATGGTGCCTAATTGAGGGCTAATTGCGTTAATCGGGCATTTATAAGGCCATCGAAGGGGCGTGGCTCAAAGGCCGGGCATAATTAGATAGTTCGGAGACAGAAAACCACGCCTCATTACGTGAGCAAAGCTAGACTAAATAATTGAAATACTTTCCGCTGGCAGGATAAAAAGAAAGGAGAGTGGGGTGAGTGATTCTCGACATGTCCTGTGGTTAATTAGCCTTACTAATAATTAGAGCCACACCAGGTTCAGAAGCTAGCAAGTCCTGTGAAAGCTCAAATGATTTTTGTCTAGAGCTTGGAGCTTTTATACAAGTCCTTTGGGGTTGAAGTTTTGAATGGCACAGCTTTAAGTTCAGGTTAAAAGCTTAAGGATTAATTTCTATATTTAACGGGTGGAAAAACAGACTATGAAATACTTCTCAAATATTTATAGCAATAAAAATATTTTACATTTATAAATTAAATTACACAAGTCAATTTTAGCCATGTCCACACCACTTTAAATATTCCAAATTAATTTTCTTATCCCAGTATTTCGAGTCTCCAATATTATCTTTCTAACTGATAAACAAATCTCGAACTATATAGATTATTTTACATAAAAGAGAGAGCAAGATAAAGGCTGTAAGACGATAAGTCGTATCGTGAGATCCCCCGTGGTTTTCGCCTGCTCGTCTTACCTGCCTATTTATTGCTGTCTTTCACAGCCTCGTATATTCAGTTTCAATTTTACCCTGTCCTAGTAAAGATCTTATTTGAAATGCTTACCATATTCGATTTAAACGACGACTGCCTTTTGAATATTTTAAAATACCTAAGTCTCAGTGATCGTGTGAATCTAGCCAAATCAAACTCGAGGTTTTTCGAAATCATCATGGACCAGTCCAAGGCTATTTATCCGGCATTTCATCCCAACAAACCTGCGTTATATTACACCAAAACTGCAGTTCAGCTGTTCAGGGTTATGAATAATAACGTCAGAACATTGGGTGTGATACAAGGACATTACCACGATCAAGAGGAACTAGGAAACGCCGTTCGAGACTTTCGAATTCTTTCAGAAGCCAGAAATAAAATTGATTTACGTCGATGCTGGAAAGAGTTGCCTCAAATCGATGACATGTTTCGATTTTCCTCACTTCGCAGTAAGAACTATCAAAAATCTTTAGAAACTAATTAAAAATATAATTCAAACTATAAAGGTCGCGACTATTTGAGTGTTAATATCCCCTCCTGCCTGTGCTACATGGAGGAGTTCTTCCGACTTATGCCCGACTTGCGGGAATTGAGAGTTTCTGGTTTCGCCAAATGCTCCGAAAGTGTTTCAGTAATTGCCAGATGCTTTCCCCAGCTGGATAATCTCTCCATACGAGGAGCTAGCCTCAAAAATCCCTCTGATTTTGAGTTAATTTCACAAATGAAAAATTTGACAAAACTGGCGGTGAACGTCGGCGGGCCCAACTGCTTGGCACCACTAACCAAACTAACCGAACTCCGATCTCTGTATCTGGAGAGTATGCTGAGTTATATATCTGCAGGGGAAATAATCGAAATTATACAGAACTGCAGGAAGTTGGAGTTCCTGTACTGCTACTATATAGATCACGCTGATCAGCCCCATAACTCCATTGCGAATATCTTCAGGGCGATCAAGTCAAGCCGAGATCCCAGCACTCAAAAACCTTTGGAACTGTATTCATATCTGGATCCCCCGCTGTCGGACGATAATGTAAATATCTATATATATTTTCTGTATTTATATAACTCATTATTATATCTGATACATTTCAGAAACAACTCATCGATAACGCATACTTTGTATATCGCCGGCTGTAGACCACAAAAGGATTCATAAAAAAATTAACAAGGAGATTATTAATCTGTTATCTGAATTCATTATATTATTTCTTTTCAAAATACTTTTGTATATTTTTTAGAAATTGTTGTAATTTCTAGGTTTTGTTGCATAAGCCATTCTTATGACCACCTTTTTTAAATTAAAAAATGCCTTTATTTAACTTATGAATTTAGTCTGTAAATATTTGCAAAATTAAACCGTAACCCTCCCCATTTATCAATAAAAGATCTCGTTAAATGTTACTCAATGGTTTATATATATTTTCATGACCTTTCGCTCATATAGATTTAAATACGCTTTAATAAATTTGTATGTTTTGTCAACGATGTTCGGTATTCATTTGGTTTTTAGCTGATTTACATTCTTTGTCGTTAAAAGGTATGTATCGTTAGATAAATAATTTAAATATTAATAACATTTGCGTGTTACTTAATATCTCGTTAGTTTTAATTCAAGTTCTTAGTTCAATTCGTCTGCAGTTGCGGCGTAAATTAATTTAAAAACAAAAATGAGGATAATATTAACAAAACACTTGGTGGCCGGGCATTGTATATAAAATAAATATTTACAAAAGTTACAATTAAATTACGGAATGTGTCCTGTGCCGGCCGGCCTGTGTGTGCGCGCTCACCGAAAAGACCGTGTGGATAATCCTAAATGAATTGCTTACAAAATTTGTTTGGTTGCATCAAGCATTTGTCAATATATACGTACACATAGTTCTAAAAATGTTTAACTATATTACTTCGAGTTCTTGGCTTTAACATTAATTATCGAATAATGTTTTGTGTGGTTTTTTTTTGCCAGTGTTTTCTTATCAATTCGAAAAGCGGACGTTGAGACATTTTATTATCGTCTCGTAATAAAATTTGTGTTTGTTTTCTTTACAGTGCAAGTTTTGTGTGTGTGGTGTGTGTGTCTGTGGTGTGTGGTGTGTGGTGTATGTGTGTGAGTGGTGAGTGTGTGGTGTGAGTGAGTTCGAATTCCCTTTACTGATATGTTTCTAAGAGGCTACTCGCATCCTGGCTCATCGCTGGCTGATCAATGGCAACTAAACAGGATAAACGCAAAAGCCTGCTGGACAGATCATCGATCGGAATAACGGATAACCCATATGGAGGATATATAGAATACACCTAGGCCATTACACACACGCGCACGCATACACGGAATGGAATGTGGTGGACATACAACTTTTGGGATTGCAATATATAATTGACTAAACACGATCTTTCAATTTTATTGCTTACGTATTCGGAGAACGCAACAACTAAGGAACTAAACATCGAGTCAACTGCCTAAGGGGTACAGATCTAACTAACTCAACTAACTAACATGCACACATACACGCTCAGTAACTAACTAACTAACAGTATATGGGCAGGGAAAATGCTAAATTTCGAATCTCTCCGCATCTTACGCTTTAAAATCAACCAAAAAAGTGCTTAAAAGTATGCAACATAATTGTTTCCTATTTAACAGCATACTTTTAGACACCTTTTGAGGGAGATTTAACCAGAGATCTGTGTTTTCTTGTCCCTGAACCCATAATAAATAACAACATTTACATTCAAGCCCTTTTGCATTTACCCAACTCTCTGTGCATATATGGCAAACCAGGTTTTATCGGGAAGTTAAAGCCAAAAGCCAAGCTCTATCGATAAGCCCTAAGCCGTACACACACGCACATATACCTATAGATATAGAAACGAACATTTGGGGGTTTGGCCCAACGATTTTCAACTACGTTTTTTGCTTGACATTTTATGAAACGAACGAACGATTTACATACAGATTTATGCATATGCATGGATCTCTAATTTATAGGGTGTGATGCCGACTGTATGTCTTCCTTAGCTTGGCCGATCTCTGTGGTGTTTAGCGCGTGGTTTGAAAAATAGTTGGAGCTTTATATATGTATATATAAATCGTAGGCGCCTTAGATTGTATATATAATGTGTAAATATGCGAGTTGCAATTGCGATGCGTGTATATTCTATATATTGTGTATATACTTATAAGTTGCATTCAAAATATGAATATTTCCGTTTCCGTTGCGGTTTCATTTGTTGCTATTTAGGCTTTTCTGGTGATTTCGTCTATATCATTTTTAGTTCTGTTAGCTGTGTCCTGAAGGCGGTAAATAAAGGTTTCTTTTGCTCTGTACACGAGTTTGGATTGGGCTCTGCTATTTACACGACTCTGCCAATTGTAGCATTGTTATATCCAGGGACTGTAACGGTTATAATTAAAAAAGCAAAAAATTACAAAATAAAAGTTATTTCT
>JAEIII010003769.1:0-11003 GCA_018905755.1 Drosophila ohnishii | reverse complement strand
TGATAATCTTTCAGGCCACCTAAAAGACATAAATATACAAAATAAAAATGGAAAATGTTTAAAATTAACAAAGATTTCTTTTAAAATGTTTAACACTCATAAAAAAGAAATGTCTTCGACCCGTAAAAAATAACCATAAGACGCATTTTCCTTTTAAAACATTACTATTTTTATTTTTTAATCATTTTTGCTATTGACGCTTGAGTTAAATCAGATTTGGGGTTTCCAATCCTTTTTTTGCGTTCATCGTTTCTTTTTCAACTATTTTACAGGTGATGATAGACTATATTGCGCTTAGTGAACCTACATGCACTCCTATATATATAATTTATTTAAATATATATATTTATGTATATTCTTGTCAACATAATTTCTTCGGCTTTCAACTTATTAATTAATAAAAAGACTTGTACAAAAACGGCCACCAATCCCGGAGGATCAGAGACCAGACAGTAAAATACACAGAAAAATACGAAATACGAAATATGAAATACAAAATACAGAATACGAAGAAGTGACACTCACAAGAAGTCGAAAATTTGTGGACAACACAAAGAGAGCGAGCTGAAGAGAGAGCGAGATATCTAGTTGAGATTCTGGAGACGACGTCTCCGAATTCGAGTCCAACCGAAGGGCACCAGGTATGACTCCGGGTGGAATGCGGCAGAAGAGATTCACAGATTTGATCAACCAACAACATGGCGGTCCGGCTACGACTAAACGCCTGGATAGAGCGGCAGCTTGGCGGTGTCCACCTTCTCCTCCACCTTAAAAGAGGGGAACAGGCCGCCCTGATTGGTGCGGGTGTTCTTGCCCTTGGAATTGCCATCCCAATGGTTGCCCGCCACCGAGACAAGGTCGCCGACCCGCAGCTGCAGGTCTTCGTGCGTGCGCGGTTTGTGCGCAATAACGACGCGGCGATTGTGCGCATTCTGGCCGCCATAATAGTAGATGTCGTCCAGCGACTTGAAGCGGTACGCAGCATCCGGGTACAGCGTCTGCATGATCTCGTAGGCCACGCGGCAGACCTGCGAGGAGAACGTGCACACGAGATGGTCGGACATCGAGAGCATATGGATGTCCAGAATGATGCCATTCAGGGCCGTGTCCGTGTACCGCGTGGACACGGACGCCATGCGCGCCACCTCCGGATCACCGATGATATGGTATTGCGGATACTTTCGGCGCGCCTCCTCAATCACCTGCGCGTCGTCCGAGGCGAGGAAGATGCGTCGCACCACGCTGGTGCCGTTTACTTCCAGCGTGCGATAGTAGTCCTCCACGTGGGTCATATACTCCTCCACGCTGTGGCAGGCCGCCTCCGTGCCCACTTTGTCGGTGCGACGCACATGGACCCTGCAAGGCAAATGATAACACAATTGTTCTCAGTTTCCCAAAGGCAGCTACTTACCCCACAATGGGACGCTCCCAGCCCAGGTTGCGCATTCCCGCGACAAGAAAGTCCCGCGTCGGCGCCTGTGGCCGCAGCAAATACTTGAGAAACTGGCCCACCCACCAGACGATGGGATCACCATGGAGACGCTTGAGGCGCGGCGCCAGATCCTCGGGAACGGCGAGCGGCAGGTACGGAGGTCTCGGCATCAGCGAGTCAATAATGGGCAGCACCAGCACCTGGGTATTGGGCTTACCAGGCCAATTGTATGTGTTGGCAGTGCCGGCGTCGTGGCAGCTGTTGGACACCGGCTGGAATACCTCCTCCCAGCCGCCCTTGTGGTACCGCCAGCCGCGCGACTTCAGGATAAGCGTGCGCTCGGTGGCATAGGCCACAATGAAGCAGTAGACCACATGGTGCAGCTGACAGCCGTAGCCACAGCCCTGAATATAATTGGAAATGAATAATTAATCAGTAATTTGTTTAAATTAATTAAATAAATGATTAATGCGGGGCCTTAAGCGGACAACTTTCTGGCTAATCTCTGCGGCAAACACGACTCGTCGTCACTTCCTAGAAACTCTACATAGTATAATCCACTCCACATAAGACTCTCCGCATCGTACTTAATCTGATCCGACACTTCCTGAATTGGGAAACCCACCTTGTTCAGCTTGCAGACTAGCTTCCGGGCATTCTGGCAGTCAATGGGATTCTGAAGATGATGCAAGCGTCGCTGCACCAGATCACTCAGGTCGCGCGCCTCCTTGTGGCGCCAGGCCTCGTAGCCATCGGACTGGCGCAGCCGCTCCATATCGCTCAGCAGCGAGCGCTTGTGCTCGGCTCCCTGAAGCAGCACCTGGTTTATGGACTCCTCCAGATCGGCGGAGTTGGCATGACCGCCGGCCACCGCCTTGCGCACCTTGCCCAGCTCGCTGCTAAAGAAGTTCCAGATCTCGCCAATGTTGGTCTGGATGCGCCGGCGCGTGAACTCATACTCCAGGCTGGGCTCACCGCCGCCGCCAAACTCGCCATGATCAGCCTCCATCAGATCGTTGCCAGCTGCCACAGCCTCGGCCACATTATTCCAACCGCGAAGATCGGCGGGCGCAGATTCGAACATGGCCTCTGGCTCCGGACCGACAACATCCGCCGCCATCTTCGGGTTGAGGGCATCGTTTTCCAGCCTCTGCACCAGTTTCAAAGCGCTCTGCTTGTCCAGTTGGTCACTGAAAATAAACAAAGAGAGGGGAGAGTGCCGTCAATGGGGAGCGGGAGCATGGTGTGTGGCGTGTAGTGAGCTCGGGCAAAGCTCTTTATGGCGTGTAATCTCTGGTCAATGGGCATGCATAATTAGCCAGGCCAATGTCGATGACAGATCGTCACAGAGCGCAGGCAATCAGAATGTTAGCACTGCTAGTAGGCTAGCCTGGCAACATATGGGTTTTCTTATTGATTCTCTATTCGGAGAATCAAGTAGTTAATTAATTGTGACTTTTCCCCTGAAAAAACCACTTGGAATACATTAAACAAGTGGATTTTAACCCATTACACATTCGCACATAGCAAAGACTGCTGCTGGAGACTCCTAATTAATGCTAATTTCGTTCGAATACTATGCATTAGTGGGCGAAACCAAGCGCAAAACTTGATTGTTGATTGTTGAGTTTATTATCAACAATATATGTATTAATACAGTCCTAAATTCCGTACAAAATATAAGAAAATGTGTATAAAAACTTATATGTGGCAGAACTCTCTCTTTTTAGAAGCCACCTCGGCTTCTGTGGACACAACTGCAAATAAATGTGCTTGGCATGGGTTTTGTTTTGCCCTCCATACATACCTCATCAGCTCGTCGATTAGCTGCTTGAGCTCCTCGTTGCGTTGACGGGTATGCTCCAGCAGCTGTAGCGCCTGTGAGATGCGCCGGGCATTCAGCTCACTCTCGCCGGCCGCCTGCTGACCCTGGGTGCTGGTCAGCTTCACCACGAACACATAGACCAGCGCCACCCAGGCCAAAACGAAGATGATGAGGGCCCGGGCCCACGAATTGGCCGAGGCCCCAAATAACTGCCGCACCAGCAGCATGGCGGCGGTGGTGTCACGCGGTGAGCGCCGCAGGACTCTGGAATCGGAAGCCTGAGAGCCGATAGGAACAACTGTAGGACAGCTGCAGCAGGAGCAGCAGCAGCAGCTGTGTGAGACGCTGGGCTCTGGACGGAAGGAGGGAGGCTGGAATGCAAGGCGACCGACAAGTCAAGCTTAACTCCGATCTGGCCTGCGACAACTGAGGCGATCCACTGACATGGTCGTGGCCGGGGCCGGGGTCCTCTCCACTCCAGCGGGGCGGAGGAACGCACTCAAGTTATGTAGGGAGGGGGGGCGGTTGCTGCTTCGCTAATTTCAAGCTGCTCGCCGCTCGTTCGGCTGACTCCAATTAAGAACGCGGACGTGGACGCGTCAGCGGCGGCGAAGGAGGAGGAGGAGAAGGGACTACCGCGGCGCCCGATGGATTAGCCTAATCGGATCGGCAGTCGTGGCACTGAGTAGCTGCAAAATTGCTCGCAATTGTGTACGTTCTGTGTTTTCTTTTGATATTAGTGCTGGCCGATACATGCGATAGTATCGATTGGCCGGGTTCTAGCTGCATATCTAGCTATCGATGGGCAATTAAAACGAGTAGATACAAATAATTTAAAAGGAATGCGAAAATCAAATTTACTTAAACTATTTTGGATGTAATTTGAATTAAATGTACTTAGCATATTTTAAGTTCGTTGATTCTAATAATAATTTCGTTACTTTTTGTAGGTATTTAAATGTGATTGAGTTACTAGAATAGAAAAACGTTAATTTATTGGCTTAAATAAGGGAAATATTATATACAAATAAATAAAAACTATGGAATAAAAGTTTATTCATAAAAAACGTTCCCTGGCTAAAAATTATATTTCCAAAATACATATTCCTTGGGAAACTAATTCAAACCTTTTTTACCTTTAAAAACAAACAAAAAGTCTTGATGAATATTTTAAACTTTGCTATTCGATTTATCGTTCATTGAAAGGACAGCGTTGCCAGACGGAACCGACATCCTTACCTGACAGGACAGCACCAATACGTACAAGAAAACGTAACGGCTGTTCAAATGCAAAGAGATAAACTCGCTCAAGTTTTTGCTCTCTGTGATCCCGCAAACCTAGAATTCAACATGTTCTCGGCGATGATTTCACATTTCAATTTGATGTCGTGTTCTCTTAATATTTCACATTTTATTTGGACTTATGCTACTAATAATAAAAATGATTATAATTTTGAGATGGTTTTTGTTTTTTTTTTTCGTTTTTTTTTTTTTTGATTTTGTTCGGAACCCGACCGATCTGCGGGTTATATGGACGCATTCGTGGAAAGTACTCTGTTTGGTGTCCAAAAAACCCGGAGATCGGTCGGTCCGGACCAGCGCGCGCCGAGGTGCAGCTAAGATGCAGTGTTCTTATGTCTGCGCTTCGGCCTTTTCGTGGGAATAAAATGAAAAGTGATTATCGTATAAATTATAAAAAATTCAGTATATGTATAGTTAAAAAAAAAGGTTGTACACATAAAATATAAATTATATTATTACAATTACGACCACAAAAATTTCTTAGTGTTGAAATGAGTTGTTGTTTTGCTTTTGTTTTGTTTCTTCCGATTGTTGTATGTGCGGTGTGTTGTGTGGTTTGTGTAGTGAGTTGTGAGTGTCTGTCCGAGAGAGAGAGAGAGAGAGGGGAGAGAGCGCGGGGCGGAGGAGAGGTTGTTGTATATGCGACAAGTTTTGATTTATTGTTAAATTTAAATACTTAGGTATATAAATTAATGTTCGGCTTTTATTATAATTATTGTTTTCTTTCTTCCATCAGTTGAAGTTTTTTTTTTGTCGTTTTATGTTTTTATTTTTATTTTGTTTTTGTGTTTTTTTTTTTATATTTGTATGTAGTGGGCAACTGCGGCATTTGTAAATTTCTTTATATTTAAATGTTCATTTTGACTGTGTAAAAATATCGATTTGCATCTGATTTTGTCTTTATAGTTATTTGCTTTTCGTTTCAATTATAATATTACGTTACGTTAACGCTGCATTCTGAACTCTCTGCTTGGTTTCGTGATCGGATTCTTCTGTTTCTGTTTCTTGTGACTCTGATTCGGATTCAGATTCAAATTCTTTATCTTGGCGCGCTTCCTTCCTTCCTTCCTATGCTATTGAAATGTCTGTGGTTCTGCCTGCTGGATCGGGATCTTCTATTCTCATTTGCTTTGATCTGTCTGTTCTGTTCTCTATGTGGCGTTGTGTGGTGTGTATGAGGGTGTTGTGTGTGGGGTGTGTTTGCGTCTCGTTATATGTTGTATATATATATATAATATATTATATGTATGTATAATTAGTTGCTTAATAGTACAATTTCTTGAATGTTGTTGTGGTAAAGTGTAGGTAATGTTGCTCTATGTCTCTATGTCGACTCAACTGCACTACATACATATGTCTTTCCACCGGATACGCGGCGAGCCGAACCAAACCGAACCGATCCCCGTTTCAGTTTCCGTTTCCGTTTTGGCTAACGTATTCGTATTCGTATCCGTTTCCGTATCCTCGCCTCCGCCTCATTCGCTGCGCAGTTTCTTTAACTCCGGCGACTTCTCACCAACTCCAACGCCAACACCGACATTCACTCCTCCACCGGCATTATTCAGCTCCATCTCACAGTGCAGGGCTGTGCGCTTCTGCCCGATGGCTGGCGCCGAATCGGTGGCTCCCGCTGACGCCACAGTCTCTGCCGCTTTGTTCGTCGCCAGCTGTTGAAGTTTGCTATCCCTCGCGATGCTGTTGCTGCTGTTGCTCTCGTCTGCCTCGAGCTCCGCCTCATTCTCTTCATCATCGTCCAGTTCTTCCTCCTCTTCGTCCTCCGCCTCTTCCTCCTCATCGTCGGCCAGGACGCCGTTGCCATTGCCATTACCATTGGCTGCGGCAGTCGCTCCCGTTTTGTTTGCGGGCTGTGGTGATGTGGCTGCTGCAGCTGTTTCCGCTGCTGATGCTGCTGCTGCTGTTGGTGCTGATTCTGGTACTGCTACTGGTGCTGGAGGAACGGCCTGTCCATTGTTGGTTATCTGCTTGTTATTATTGTGGGGCTGGCTCGGCGTCTGTGTCTGTGTCGGAATCGGATTCTGGGTCGTGGGCTGTGCAGGAGTCAAGTCGGTCAGGCTGTTGCTCTTCGGCGGCGCCTCAAGGTTGCTCTCTGAATCGGAGGCAAGGGGTGTGCCGCCCAGGCCGATTCCAATGCCGATGCCAATGCCCATAGCTATCGGTTCACCATCCTCTGTGGACGTAGTAGCCGTTGTCTGTGTTGTGCCATCGTTGTCGTCGATAATTGGCTCCTGGGAGGTGGAATCATTCGACACGAAGTTAGAGTCGCCATCCTGCAGAGCGGCGCCCACAGCAGCGGCATTGCTGTGGCTCTTGGCCTCACCCACCTGCAGCGGCGTCAGTGCAGCCGGATTGGTGTTCTCATTCTCCGTCTCCGATTCTGTAGCAGTGTTGCGACCGCCTGGGGATAGAATACAAGGTATCGAGTTAAGCAGCTTTAGTACTTTATTATTGCAGCTGGACAGCAGAAACGGTCAGAATGGCAGCACTATGAGTCCCTGGACTTTAGGGAGTATCTTCACCTAAAAGATACCATCTAGATTTCTAAGAACTAACAGTATCGTTTTTAATTGACTTTACAGAAGCATTTAAATATGTTAAATATTGCTTTCTGAAATTTATTTATGATATAAAAAATACTTGACATTTAAAGTAATAAACAAACATCGATGAAGCAACTTGGAGGCTTCCCAGGATATAGGGGACTCGGATATCAGTTTATTGAAACTGGAGGAGTTATAAACAAAAGCTTATCATAAACAATATATGGATGTATACAGAAATAAAACACTTCAAAATTCAGTTCCTACGATATCTGGCCTGTTCCTAGCTCATATTCCTACAAATTGCCCAGAATCGGAGTACAAAAGCTCGTTTCAAACATACTTTTCATTAGCAAAAATACTAAACAGATGGATTTCTAGAAAGCGATTCGATACTTTTAGACTCTGCGTGCCTTCTGAAAGCTGCTTCTGCTCTGAAATGGACTCGGGATATGGACTCACCTGCCCCCAGGCTCTCGTCGTCCAAATCGACGGCCACGCCGTCGTTGGTGTCATCACCGTCGAGCACCTTGCTGCTGCCGTTTGTGCTGAGTGTGGCGGTACCGGTGGCGTTGCCAGCCGCTGCACCGGCTCCCGGCGGCGGCATATCGTCGAGCATCTCTGGACTGAGGTCATTGGCCACGTAGTGCGACCAGAGGGCCAGCTCTACGCGATGCGGAGACCAGTGCGGCGTCTCGCCGCCCACCTCCGCATTGAGGCGCTCCACTGTGGCCTGGATGTGGTTGACGAAGTTGAGGTACTCCTTGGTGGTATAGTCAATGCCCTCGATTCCCGGTATGGCCATTAGGCACTCGTCTGCCATAAAGGGGGCTGAGTCGGGTGCGGCGGCCGCAAGCAGGGCGGAGGCCATGGTAGTGCCGACGCCCTTGAGGTTCGATAAAGCTGTGATCGCCTGCTCCAGATTGGGCAGCTTGCGGAAGGCCTTTTTCGTCTCCGCGATGACGGCACGCGGTGTGTTGACCTTGACGAGATAGGAGAGCTGCGGATAGAACTTGCCGCGCGTCTGCTTCCACTTCATGGTCTGCACCAGCTCGTCATACACCATGTGCGCGTCCTTGCCGCGCGCCTTGATGAGCTTGGGCAGTTCGTTCTGATACCACTGGTCCAGCCGGATCAGCTCCTGTGGCTTCTTGGAACGCTTCTCCGCCTTCAGCTTGAGCACCTGCGGGTACATTTGGTAGCAGTACTCGAACTGTGTGGTGCTACCGTTCTCGAAGAACGACACTGTCGCCTTGCCGTTGGACATCTTGATGTGCGTGTTCGTGTGCGGATCCTGCCTGGATCTGCCTGGCTGCTAATGATGCTTGCTGGTTGTATCGTTGCGCCCAGGACGTTGGCTGCTGCTTCTGCTCCGCGCCCGGCTTTCTACTTTTGCTGGCTGGCTATCGCTCCCGCTTATCGGTCGCTTGCTATCCTCTCCACTCCAAGGTGCTCCTGTCAATGTACTGCTGTGGATTTCGGTTCGCATCCAAGAGTCGCCGGCGAAAACGAAGAGGAAGAGGCGCAGAGACGGAGAGACCGTGAGCAGGAGAACGAGAAGAGGGAGCAGCAAAAGCAAGCAAGAGAGAGAGGAAGAAGAGAAGACACACAATTAGGTTTACAGTTACAAATGCAAGGGGGAGGCAGCAGCTGTATATATGTAGGCTTTGATTTGGCTTCGATTGATTACTGTTAATGCTGCTGCTGCTGTGCTGCGTCTGTTATTTGTTGTATTTACTCAGCCTGATAATCGCACTCTATTCGCCAAAAATATTCTTCTCGCTTCCACCGCCGTGCACAACACACAAATCGAATTTTTACAGTGTCGTCTCGTCGTCGTCGGGTTCTTTTTGGTCCGCCACACACACACATTCGCACCTATACACTCGCACGCAAACACACACTCGCACACACCGCACTCTCGCACACCCAGAGAGAGCACGCAACCAGCAGCACACATACACCCAGCAATCGCACACTTATGCAGGAGCAGGCAGCAGCAGAAAATTTCTTTTTCATATAAGTTTTCGAAAAAATACGAACGCGAGCAATAATAAACGAATGCTTTGCTTTTTCATACTTCTTGTCTTTTGGCACCGCAGAGAAGAGCAGGAAAATAGACACACACACTCGCGCACGCACAGCTAGCTGAAACACATCATTCAGTTCAGTTCAGATGGCGATTGAACAGAACAGAAGAGAAGAGAGAGGAGGCGACAAGAGAATGTGTAACAACTTGCCGTGGCCGTTGCCGTCGGGACGTTTTGCGTTAACGTCCGCCGACTTACCTTTTGATGCCACAGCCAGCATGTATTTGGTTAGTTGCCGCCAGTCTTCCGTTCCGTCCACATCCAAACAACTACTCCACAACTTTGCCTTTGCCTCTGCCTTCGCTTCTGCTTCTTCTTCTTTCTGCCTGCCTGTGCTGTCGCTCAGTAACAGTGGCGGCGTTGCCAGCATTTAGGGGGTTGTTTCCACGTTGACGTTGCACGAGCACGCTGTGAAGGGGTGCGGGCTACGGCTACTATGATCCTACACCACTATCAGTAAATGTCCTAACATGCTTTAACAACAAATCAAGGGCTATTTGTACACTTTAATACAATTTGAGCAATGCTAATTAATTGATATTCAACAATACACACGGATTGCAGGTGGAAAAGACTGCTGAGTATTTAAAGAGCCCGCTTAACAGTCAAGTCATGCTCGATCCCCCGAAGCTACGCCCCTGAAGTCACTCAGTTCGCCTATCGTTCGTTTGCTTTCGGGTCTGTTCGCTTTACCGCCATCATTCACTGTGGCCTTTTTTACCCTATTCGTCGTCGCTTGCTCGCAACATAGCAGCTGCAATTTAGCTGTTTTCTTTTTCTGCCTTTGCCTGCGATTCGCTCATTATACCCTTGCAGAGCGTATTACAATTTCGGTCAGATGTTTGTAACGCAGTAAATGGAGGTATCAGCAACCCTATAACTATGTGTATATAGAAATGTATTCACCTGGTCTGTTTAGAAAAACCGGTCTTTTTCAAACCGTTCACTCGCTATAGACTTTCACAAGTATTATCTGATGCGAATACCATAACCTAGAGCACGAAGGATCTTAAACTTAGATCAGTTTTGAAATTTCGATGTCATCCATGTATGCGCATATGTTTAAGCCTTGTGAAAATTATATTATTTGTAAGGACCTGTTGAGCTCAACAAAAGTCGATGTCAAAATTATGCAGGCAAATATTAAATCTCTTATTTTAAAAGCAAGGGTATTGCACATTCTGCTTGCCAGTGTTGGCTTTCTTTTTCGTTATACCTTGTGCTCGCCTCGCTGCTCACACCAACACACACCAGCCCGTTTATTGCACTAAAACGAAAAAGCAGTGTAAGCGGTCCAAATAGCTAGAAGCAGTGTAAGAGGGTCAAAAAATGCAAAAAGCAGTGCATCTGCTTGCTGCGTTTTCCGCTTTCTTTCGTTGTAAATTCCGCTGTTTAAATTAATACGTGTGTAAAACTCGAAAAAAAAAGGTTTCTCTTTGGCTGTATGTATTATTCATTCGTTGGCAGGGCATAAATTCACCCCTCTTTCAAGTCAACTACGTCTCTGTGTGTGATTCGCATGTTTTTGCGTTGTGCCTGTTTCGTTGTTCACGCTCCAATACACGCAGGCAGCTGTGTCTGTGTGTGTTCCCCAGAGTTGCCAGATTAATGTAAAAAATAAAACAAATAAAAATTACAAGCTTGCAATGGGATGCCGGCCTGGTGCATTTTGCATTTATATGGAACATGTTTATAAATTTGTTGGTTAAGAATAATGGTTACGAGAGACGAATGTCAAAAGATCAGTAAATCTTTCAAATATAAGAAAGATATTGTTTTGCAATATTCCAACATTA
>JAEIII010003767.1:0-14337 GCA_018905755.1 Drosophila ohnishii | reverse complement strand
GATTTAATCGATGTTATTTACTAAAAGATCGATAAAAATCGAAGCATTGAGAATCGTTTTATTTCCCAACTCTACTGCTCGCTTCTCCTTCTTCTGATCTTCAAGGAATCCTTTCAACCTAATTCCATTTCCATTTTTTTTATACTCTTAGTATTTACCAAAACCTTCTCCCACCTTTTTCTCTCAGTGAGCCCCGACTCCGGCCGTATTCGCCTCTGTTTACGGCGTGAAACTTGTCCGGGTGTTGCTCTGGAAACGTGATGTTTAATTAATGTAAAGTGAGGCAGGCGGCAGACAACACCAAAGCGGAGCAGCGAACCGAGTGCAGCAGGGAGCAGCAGGAGGATGGTGGTGGGAGCAGGAGGAGAACATGAGCACATAAGTTAAACAGTTTTGTTGAGCTATTAGCAGCGACTAATGGAGGCTGACGAGGACGAGGACGAGGACGACGATGTAGTTAAGGGGGAGGCTTAGGTTTTTGGCCAGGACGAGAAGGCCTGGCTAAGGACGATTATGCAATTAGAGGAGCGCCCGCGGGTAGCCCAAGCCAGACGAGATGTTACAGTTAGATAAGGAGTAAGGAGCCTGTCAAGGATCTTAATCTCAAGGGGATTCCCTTCAACGAAAAGATAACTTGAAGAAGGATACTTTTGTGGGGCTTCAAAACAAGCCTTAATCCAATTTAAGATTAGTTATCCTGGGAAACCCATATATCCGCATCACCCAAACTTCAAACTCACCTGACTGGCTCCTTGGTGACTCCGCCAGCAGCAGCGGCGGCGGCGGCGGTGGCTGCCGTCTCCGCCAACTTCGGTGGACTGCTGACCAAAGGGGGACTGCAAACACGCGGCGGTGTTGTGATCCTTGGCGGACTGTGCATCTGACGGGCCAGCTCCGGCGGTGGGCTGCGCATTAGCGGTGGCGATGGCATCACCGGAGCACCCTCACCGGCCGGCGGGCTCTGTACGCTTTGACGCTGCGACACCGCCGGACTGCGGACCGATGTCTGGGATTTGAGCGAGGCCTGCGGAGAGAGGATGCCGGCAGCATGGCCAGCCGAGGCCACGGATCCTGTGCGTGAACCAATTCGGGATCCTGGCTGGGATCCTGGCTGAGAGCCAGCCCTTGAACCTGGCTGTGAGCTCGGCCGCGATCCTTGCTGTGATCCCCTCATCTGCTGCGATCGCTGGCTGCCACTGCGACTGGGTCCACGGCTCCCCGGCTTCGGAGATCCCCCACCACCAATGGAGGCGGATATGGAGCCGGTGAGGCCGGCCAGGGCACCGCTGGCTATGCTGGCCGCTCGCGGCGAGCTAATGCTATCGCCGGGCTGCTCCTGCAGCGATTCCCTATCCACGGACAGCTCATCCGTCTCCACCTTGGTCAGCTCTTCCTCCTCTTCCTCGTCATCGGGCTCAGGCTCAGGCTCATCCTCCTCCTCCTCCTCCGCCTGGTCCAGGGGCGGTGGCGGTATAAAGCCCCTGTCCTCGTCCAGCTCCCCAAAATGCTCTGGCGGCGGTGCTATGATCGAGGAGGCCGAATAACCATTGCTTGGCGGCGTGGTGATTGTGGTGGACTCATCCTCGTTGTCCAACGAACGACTATAGTCCTCGCGAGCTCCACTCACCGGCTCCGGTTCCGGTTCCGGTTCAACTTCAGCCTCGGGTTCCAGTCGGGGATTCGGCAGCGGCGGCGAATTGGGCTGGGATTCGGCTTCGTTCTCGCTTTCCGACGAGGGCGTCAGCGGCGGTATCTGGCTGATGTGCTGAGCCGGTGGCGAGGACACCATCCGGCTGAGATTTAGCTCTGGACATGGAGGCGGGGTCACGGGCGGCGATGGTGATGTGGATGGTGACTTGGTGAGCGGCGGTGTAACCACCTGGCCAAGATTGTGTCCCTGAACATAGGAGAGATTTGATGGTAGCGGCGGCAGTGGTGGCGGTGGCGTTGACTTGTCCTCATCATCCGAGTCTTCCTTCTCCTCTTCGGGATTCTCCTCTAACTCTTTTTGCGCTTCTTGGGGCTGCTCTTGGGGTAGTGGCATGGGCACAGCATCCTCGGCATCATCGGTCTCCTCGCCCTCGCCATCATCATCGGTCCGCAGGCCGGCATCATCGAGCGGGGATAATGGTGGCGGTGGTATCAGCGCCAGATCAAGCACAGAGCCAACTCCCTCCTCTTCGGGTTCCGGCTCCTCCTCCACCTCGTCCTCTTCCTCCTCCTCGTCTTCATCCGCCTCGGCATCCTGCTCCTCTTCCTGCTGTGGCGGCGGCGTGGGCGTTGGCGGTATGTCGTCCGTCTCTGTCAGCGTGGGCAGCGGCTGGCCCAGCAGCGTGGGCAGTGGCGGAGGTGGTGGTGCCACCAGAAGCATTACCTCCTCGGCCAGCGAAACTGTGGGCAGTGGCGGCGGTGGCGGTGGCACCTCCTGACCCTGACCCTGAGCCTGGGCTGTGTCCACCTCCTCGATGTCGGAGTCGATGCCCTGGGCAAAGTCCATGTAAAAGTTGTCACGCGAATCGCTGCTGCCGCGTCGCAGCTTCAGCGACAGATCCGGCGAGCTGTCCATCTCGGCTTGCTTCCTCCTGCTTTTATCTAACGGGATTTCTTTCTGCCAGAAGGAAATTCCTTCACACACTTATACACATACGCAGCACACGCACGCACACAGTCACGTGTGTCTGTCTTTGTTGTCCCTTTCGGGGGGTTTCTCTGTTTTTGTTTAAATACTGCTTCAAGTTTATTAAGTTTATTATTAGGTTGTTAATCCTTGGTCTTTGGCGTTTTCACTCCATTTCACTGCACACGCACATTGTGTGTATCCCTAAAATGCACAAGGAAGAAGTGTCAAAAACACGCATACACACGCTCACACACACACAGCATCCCTCTCTCATTACGGGCTTTCTCTCTGCCGCTCTATCTGGCTCTCTCTCCTTCCACTTCCAGGACTCCAGCCAGAGGCGTGGGCTGAAGGGGCGTGGCAGTGCCAGTGCAGTTAGCTGCGCACTTGGCTTTTTACGCAATAAAATCTCGAGAGTGCGTGTGTGTGTGTGCGAGAGCGTAAAAGTGCGTAGCAGGAAAGAAGGAAGTGGGAGAAGGAGGCAGTAGGCAGTAGGCAGTAGGAGAAAGATAGAAGCAGGGAAAGGGGTAGGGAAATAGGAGTACTGGGAAAGGGGGAAGGGAGAAAAGGGAAAGGGGCGGTAAGTAACGGTTGCGTAAAATTATAATAATAATTAATTGCAATAACAATTAAATTGTTTAGCATTTTCACAGCATTTTGTTTATTTAATGTTTTTTTCTTTGCACTTTTGTAAAAGTAAGTCAGAGAGTACACACACAATAAAAACACCCACAAAACAAAAAAAAAAAAATAAATTCGGTTACGGTTCGTGTTCCGGTGTTCCCGTTTCCGGGCGGTTAACAACGGTCTTGTGCTCGTTTTACTTGTATTTTTCAGCCGAGTGCCGCGACTCCTGCTGCTCCAGCGGCACTTAAATTTAGAATGAAGAGGACGCAGTGGCGTCCGCAAGCGGAATCCCAAAATCACAATCAAAATGAGCTGCGCCACACACACACACACACACACACACACAGCCTCTCTGCGCAGCTGCCGTTGGGCAGAGAGCTTTACGCTGCCGGTAGCTGGTAGCTGTAATGCCAACGGTGGTTGCCGAACCCAACTACAACACTACCATAAAATACAACAACGCACTTGACCGGATTCCAATTGCTTTGTTTTGCCAAAGTTTCGAGTTCGCCGTAATCGCCAGCCGTAATCCGCGATTTCGCGGCGTAGAAGCATTTCGCAAAAAAAGTAGGGTAGAAAGTCAAGTGCGCCGTGCAGACGGAGGACAGAAGGTCCTGTAAGGCACATTAATGCGTCGTATTTATTAAGTAATTTTTAATAAAAATTGTTCAAATTACATATATTATTTATAATAAAGCGAAAATAATCAAATAAATTATGATTTAATATATATATTATCACAAATTTCAAAATATTAAGTTGTAAAGGAGACCAGGATAAAGGTACAAAAGGATTTATAGCATACTTTTTGACAACAACATTTTCATAAGCCGTACCTCAATTGTTTATCTATTACTAACTACTTAAAAATATAAACAAATCCAATGAGCAATAAGTAAACACTCCAAACCGTAATTTGTGCCCATTTCTCTCGCTCTCTCTCTCTCTCTCTCTCTCTTCTTCTTGGTTCTTCCGGTTCCCAATTGGATGTGCTGGAATTCAAGCTTAAAGTTTTCAGCTGTGGGGGAGCCAGAGAGCTTTTTTAAGCTTATTTTGGCTACAAATCTAGCCTAGACGAGTCGCCATGGGAAAAGCCTTTTTTTTATTAGTAATTAATTTTTTTTATTATTGCCATAGTAAGTCTGATTTAATTTTAAGAAAAAAATATATAAATTTGCAATGAATTTAAAAAAATTATAAATTCAATCCTGTAGATTTATTAGATTATATTATTATTTTATCTTCATGAAATGTAAGTGAAAGGTTATTCCTTTATTTTTTTGTATTCACCGCTATAGTGTTGTAAATGCAGTGTTGAAAAACAGTCCCCGGCGTTGCCAGACATACGAAAACCTCCAAAAGCCTATCGAACTATCGCCGCCGTCGATTTTTTGGTACACGCCACGAACCGATAGCAGCTTGCTAGCGCAACTACCACCACTAGAACAGCGGCCTGCAAAGTTTTGTGAAAATTCGGTAATTTCTTCTTATTTACGTGGATATTTTGCAAGCGCCGGTATAACCAGCCCCCGCCTGCATCGCCGTTCAAGCCGAATTATATATTACCCGATTGCATTCTTAGTGATCCTGCCGGACGGAGGCCCAGAAAGGCTCCAAATACACAGCACATTCCCACTCCGTGTGGCGTTTGCGCCCAGCCAGCCTGTGTCTGTGTGTGTGTGTGTGTGCGTGTAGTTGTGCTTGTGCCTGTCCGTGTGTGTGTGAATTGTCGGCTTTCCTTTAATTTTTTATTTTTTGCAAAAACGCTAAAAATTGTTAGTTTTTAAAGGATTTTCGTAAATAATTGGCCATCTAAGGAGCACACAAAAAGGGGACAAATATGTCGTACCCGCCACGGGGGGCGCCCATGCCGCCGTACATGAATGCCTCAATACCGCCGCCGCACGTAAGACGACAAGTCGCCATTGGAAATTATAGATTCTACATATTCAAGGGGATCCTTCCACTTTCCAGATGATGCCAAACATGGGAAATGCGCCGCCGCGGAACTTTAGGAACTCGGCCACGATCAGCTCACAGCCGCAGGTGTACCATCGGCCGCCGGAGCCGCAGCCACAGTTCCGGGGTCCCATTATCACCGTTTTTGTGGGCAACATCAGTGAACGTGTGCCGGAGGTGCTGCTGAAGCGAATCCTGTCCACCTGTGGCGTTGTTATCAACTGGAAGCGAGTCTCCACCTTTGGTTTCTGTGAATTTGAGTAGGTTTTTTTTTGTACTTTTGGGAGGGAAAAGCCTAAAATGTGGTTTCCCTCCTGGAATTTCCTTTCCTTTCTGGAATATCTAACACCAAATCCCTCTTGCAGCGGCCCAATTGCAGCCATGCGTGCCGTACGCTTGCTCAGCGAAATGGAAATCGATGGCAAGAAGCTGGTGGCCAAAGTTGATGCCAAGAACAAGGTGCTCATCGAGGACTACAAGGAGCAGGAGTGCAAGAACGGCGATCGTTCCAATTCGGTGGATGAGAAGACCGAGGATCAGTATGCCATTGGCAAGATGCAGGATCTGCTGGAGGAGCACAAGCACGAATTCGACGGCTTCGATGGCAGCAATCGCGGCGATCTCTATGGCAGCAGCAGTCGTAATAAGAAGACCCGACGCGAGGATGACATCAAGATCAAGGTGCTGAATGACAATGCCTTGGAGGAGGAGAAACGCAACCTTATAAGCAGCGAGATTGGCAAGTTTCGGAAGCGGGCCGAGGCCGACGAGCATCGCAAGGAGCTGGAGAAGGAAAAGGAGAAGGAGAAGCTGGCGGCCAGCAAGGAGAAGGAGCGCGACAAGGAGCGCAAGAAGGCGCAGCGTGATAGTGAACGTAAGTCGTCTTCGTCGAACAGTAAATCCAGCAGCAGCAACAGTTCTACCGCAACAGGAGCAGCAGCAGCAGCAGCAGGAGGCTCGTCCTCGTCCAACGCTGTGGCCGCCACTGCCATAAGCTCCTCCACAGCTGGAGGTGCTGCCGTTGCTGGCGGTGATTCGGATGTGGCAATTGTCGACAAGGAAACGCCGTCATCGTCCTCCAAGGATTCCACTGCCGTCAAGGACTTGGCAAATGTCAAGGAGCCCAAGGAGTCGTCCTCCTCCTCCTCCATTAACGCCGCCGCTGCCAGTCGCCGCAAGGAGCCCATTGATATTGCACACAAGGAGCGTCGCTCCGACTCCAAGGAGCGGCGACGCCGTCGCTCCAAGTCGCGCTCCAAGGAACGCCAGCGTGACCGAGAGCAGGAGATCCGGGAACAGAGGGAAAGGGAACGCGAACGAGAGCGCGAGCGGGAGCGTGAACGTGAACGGGAGCGCGTCGAGATGCGGGAGCGGGAAAGGGAGCGTGTGGAGATGAGGGAGCGGGAACGGGAACGTGAGCGGGAAAGGGAGCGCGAGCGGGACCGCGAACGGGAGCGGGAGCGGGAGGAGAAGCGCATGAAGCCGCTGATGGACTCGCGACGCGAAAAGGAAATGGAGGAGGAGATGCGGGAGCGCAAGAAGGCCGAGAAGAAGGCGCGCGAAAAGGAGGCCGCCTACCAGGAGCGCCTCTCCAACTGGGAGATACGCGAGAAGCGGAGGGCCAAGGAGAACGAGAAGGTGAGTCTCAGGTATATACTTCAATTTAACATTAACTCAACCCCCCGCTGCCCCCTTTAGTACCGCCTGAAGGAGCTGCTGCGGCAGGAGGAACGCGAAAGCGACGCCAAACGCTTAAAGGAATTCGTTGAGGACTATGACGACGAGCGTGACGATTCGCTGTATTATCGCGGACGCGAACTCCAGCAGCGACTGGCCGAGCGAGTGCGCGAAGCGGACGCCGACTCCAAGGATCGCGAGAAGGAGGCCGACGAGCTGGCCGAGCTCAAGACCAAGTTCTTCAGCGGTGAATATGAGAATCCCTCGCTGGAATACGAAAAGGCCCGTCGCGAAATCGAGAAGCTCTACGAGCCTCGCATCCTGATCAATGTGAATCTGGAACTGGCCTCGGAATCGGCGGCGACGGCAACGCAGAACAACAAGCTGGCGGCCGAAAGTCGCAAGAATCAGCAGCCAACCGACAGCTACGATCCCGATTTGGCCAATGATGATGACAATTCCATATCGAACGATGGCCACGATGGCCATGACTCCATGGGTGACAGCGCCTCCAATGCCAGTGGCTATGCCAAGAACAACAACAACAAGGATAATTCCTTATCGAACAGTTTGAGCAGGCAGAATAGTGAATCGCGGGATTCCCTGGCCCACATTCATACGCCCACGCAGAGTGCCATGCTGAATGATCATCAGGGTTCGTTGGAACACCATGGCCATCATCATTTGCCCTCGGCCACGCCGCCAGTGACCATGCCACTCATCTCCCTGACGCTGGGCAACAATCTCAAGAAGAAGAAGATCGAAGCCACGGGGGTGTTTGTGAACGACGATGAC
Source organism: Drosophila ohnishii (assembly GCA_018905755.1). Classification (NCBI taxonomy): domain Eukaryota; kingdom Metazoa; phylum Arthropoda; class Insecta; order Diptera; family Drosophilidae; genus Drosophila; species Drosophila ohnishii. The sequence continues at coordinate 6,659 of JAEIII010003767.1, read as the reverse complement.
AACGACGAGAATATTAATCCCAAGAAGCGCAAGCTGGTGCCGCTAGGTGAGTGTGTCCTTTGACTCTCTACCTCGAGCTCTACTCTAACTCTTGCTCTCTCTTCCATCCTATAGACTACGACGACAACATGAGCAACAGCACGCCATCGTCTGCCCATCCAGCCAACAACAACAACAACAACAACAGCAGCAGCAACAGTAGCAACAATAACAACAATAGTAGTAGCAACAATATTAGCTCTGCGGATCGACAAAGTTCCGCAGTATCAGCAGCCACCGCTGCCGCAGCTGCCGTTAGCCAAAAGATAGCCCTGGCTGGCACCGGCTCCAGTTCGAGTTCCGGCAAAAACAACGGCAGCAGCAGCAGCAGCAGCAAACATAATAGCAACAGCAGTAGCTCCGCCAGCAAACACGGTAAGAATGAGGCAGCAACAGCTGCATCTGGCAGCGGTAGCAGCAGCGCAGATGCTGCCGCTGCTAGCGGCAAAAGGGATGAGAATGGTGCTAAGGTGTATGATGAAAAACGGCGGCATATAAAAAGCATTATTGACAGGATACCCACGCAAAAGGAGGAGCTATTTAATTATAAGCTTGATCGCAACGAGATCGACAGCGGTCTAATGGAACGCAAGATACGTCCATGGATAAATAAGAAAATCATTGAGTATATTGGTGAGCCAGAGCCGACCCTGGTGGACTTTATATGTTCCAAAGTGTTGGCCGGCAGCCCGCCCCAGAGCATCCTCGACGATGTCCAGATGGTGAGTCCTATAAAATCTATCCTTTCTTTTTGTGGAAGAATAAACTAATTAACTCTTTCCCTCTCGCTCTGTTTTGCTGGCGTTTTTTCTTTAGGTACTGGATGAGGAGGCGGAGGTGTTTGTGGTGAAAATGTGGCGACTGCTCATCTACGAAGTGGATGCCAAGAAGAGCGGCATTGGGGGTAAATAGAAGGAAGGAGAAGAGGAGTTACAGTTACCCGCTAACCACTGGGGAAATTCGGGCGGGGTTCGGGGTAAGGATCGAAGGGAACATCCCAAGGGAGGAGCAGGAGGAGGAGGAGGAGGAACCAAAACGATTTACAACAGATTTTGTACATACAGGGCGTGTTCCAGGCATGCTCTTCAAAAAGAGAGAGAAAGAGATAGAGAGGAGTAAAGAGCAGCGCCTTCCAGCCTCAACGATGATGTCCCGGCGATCCCACCTTGCTCTAGCATTAATGGATAAAATAAATCATCGATAACTGTAAATACACCCACTAAGATCGCGTTTAAAAGCGACCCAAAACACAATCATGAACAGCCAGCAGCAGCGGCACTTAAGAGAGACCCCAAAACCGAAGTGCATTTTGGTTTAAATCTCTTTCCTATACTTTTTATTGTTTATTAACCAATTCCCGGCCTGTATCATCATTATGTTTCTTGATACATTTTAAATTATACCAAACTAGTAATTTTTTCGTGACTTTAGAGCAAGCATAAATAAAATCATACAAAATTGTCTTCATTTAAATAAAAACAATGAAAAGAAAAGTGATCAATGATTATTATTTATGAATAAATATTTTGTAGTAAAAATTAGCTGTATTTAAAGTTTAGAATTTTGAATTCCTTGCCATTTTTTAGATTTTTTATATAAGGAAAATCTCAAAGAAAAAGATAAAAGGAAAAGAAAAACAAAGGTAAAACCAAATTGAGCTGCACTCTCAACGCTTACGTGTTGAGCTTGCTTGGACTCTGATCAACCGCTGATAGTTTCCACAAGACCAATGATGAAATAACTTCAATTTACGAATGAGTAATTCCTTTAATTTACAAAAACAGGCGGCTTAAAAAGTTGTTAATAAGGACTTAAATCGATTAAATTGCTTTACTTAAAGAGTTCTTCCTTAGCCTACAAAGTTAGTATACATTTTAAGGGACATTAACTAAACGGACTCCGCCTCAAAGTGAACAACAAACAAAAACTATGGAGAGATTATAGGAAAAATGCAAGATACGTACATCGATTTGGAAAGGGAAGCCTCCAAGGATAACTAACATATATCCTATTGATTCCCGGATTGAATTAGATTGAACGCTGGTTTTGGGGTTTTTGGCTTTATGCTAATGATATTTGAACGATTAAATAAATACACGCTAGAAATTTGTTTCACACACAGCCGGATATCAACAATAGCAGGAGGAGGCGCTGCCCTCCAGATCCCGATCACCGCCAATGTCCATGCCCGTGGAGCCGTTGCCATTGTTAAAGTACTCCGAGGAGACAATCTACAAGGGAACAGGTGAGATTATTAAGGGATATATTAAATATTATCCTAAACCCTCACCTTTTCCACAATATCCTTGAACACATCGCTCACAAACTGATCGCATTTGGCCGATGTCTCAATGAAGAGCGCTCGATGCTTGCGTGCAAACTTGCGACCCTCCTCGCGATCCACCTCCCGCTCCTGGTCAATCTTGTTGCCCACCACAATGATGGCTATATTCGGATTATCACTGTAGCTGTCCAGCTCCGCCAGCCACGTCTCCAGCTTGACCAGTGAGTCCCGGCTGGTGATGTCGTACACGAGAATGGCGCCCAGTGCCTTTCGGTAGAAGCTGGGCGTTAGGCTGCGAAAGCGTTCGGCGCCCGCTGTGTCCCACAAGGCCACCTTATAGTCGATGCCGTCCACGTTCATCACCTTGCTCTTGAAGTCCATGCCGATCGTGACGTCATGGTTGTCATCGAACTTGTTCTCCACGAAGCGACGTATCAGGCTGTTGGGAAGGAGAGCGAGGGGGAGGAGAAGGTGTTGATATAGAAAACAATGATGCAAGCGCGTTGTGGTATATACGCAGTGGTTAAATATAATAATGAAATGGAGCTGGACTGGCATTGCTTGCTCACCTGGATTTGCCCACGCCGCTTTCCCCGATCACCAAAAGCTTGATCGCGCGATCAGCCATTGTGCTTTGGTCTATGAATGTTTACTCGTTCGTGTCGCTGATACGCTCATCTACTATTATTTACAAAATCAGATGCGAGAATTGCGAATTAATTATTTAGGCGAAATGGCGTTGCCACCTGGTTGGTTTGTTTACATTCTCATTTCGATTGCACCTATCGATAGGTAAGGTTGTGAAATAAATAATGTATCGATGATATACCATTTTATAAAAATACCAAATTGATGAAATATTTATTATTCTAGACTCACAGTTGATTGATTTTTCAGTTAAAAGTTATTAAAAAAAAAGAAAAAACACAGGCGTAAGAAAAACAGTTTGTCCGTAAATTCACAAATAAAAATAATAGTAAATATACTTTTATATATACTAAATTAATATCAAAATTAGTATTTTTTAGGCTTTAGCAAGTTTTGTAAGCTTGACCCTTTTTCAAATATGAAGCAACGGCCACACTGATACACACACAGGTGACACAGCTTTTTGCAGGGAAAATATACATAAAAGTTGAGTGCGAGTCCCAAGCGTTTACCTGGTCACAGCCCCAACACAACAGTAGACACCATGTCCGGCTCCGGTCTCGACGAGAATCCCTTCGGGGAGCCCAATCTGGACAATCCGTTTGCGGTGAGAGCAGCGAAACACACAGAGAAGAAAACCCGACACACGCACACACTCGCACACAGATACACGTAGGCCAAAGTGGGCGTTCGTGTGCGTATGTGTGTGCGTTTGTGTGTTGGTGTGGGTGCATTCGTCACATATGTTGAACTTATTGGGAAATATTTTTGCAAACCGCTTCCGCTTCCTCTCTATTGCAGGATCCCGCCATCCAGCAGGCACGACGTTTGCAAAGCGGTGCCCTCGTCTCCCTGGAGGACTACAATCCATTTGAGGAGCAGGCGAAGCCGCAGCTGCAAATCAACTCGACGAACACGGCGGCGGTGGTGCAGCCGCTATCGCAGAATGTACCGCCCCCGCAGACCAGTTCGCTGGGCGCCTCGGCGCCGAGCACCAGCATACAGATCACCTCGGAGGAGCTGCAGGTAACCCAGTTAGCCAGTTGAGGGGAAACCCGAGAGTACAGTGAAGGTCCCCCCGCATCGCATGTCGCAAGAAGCAGCGCGAGATAAAAACCAGATAACTAGAGATAAATCCGGCATCTGGAAGAGATTAGTTGTTGCTGCTGCTGCGGGTCTTCACTGTACCACACTGACTGCGGTTTCCCTTAGCCTTTGCCGGGCTTCACTTGGCGATTGTCTGTTGGCAACCAAAAATATTTGTGGCTAATTTGCAGAGTGTTTATTTTAAAGTACAACTTATTAGCTTAATTAGCTAAAAATAACTTGGTTTAACTTATTTAAAAGCGAGTTTAGCGATTTTTATTATTTTTAATGCAATTTTCTTAAATTTATTTCATTTTAAAATATTTAATATGTTCTTTTTAAAGCAAGCTTCTCAGATTTATTTACTAAATAATTTAATTGCAAAGAGAAAACTTAATTTTTATTACTAAAATTCCTTTTACAACTTGGCCAAAACTGCATTTAAAGTAAAAGCAAGCATTTTTATATAAAAATTTAATATAAAAATGTTTTAAAACAACCCAACGTTTGCCACAAGAGTTTATAAAACAAAGAAAAAGGCTTTATAAATATGTAAACCTTTTCAATTTAGCAGTTTACTCGTTTTGATAAGCCAGACTGCTTGCTGATTAAAATTATAACAAATTAACAAAATAATATTTATCAAAATAATATTTATTTACTCTTAAAAATAGCCCCATTATTCATACTAATATACCTTATCTTCAGTTCAAACTTTAATGGTTTTATGATCCTTGATAAGTAACGTTTTGCCTGCTGATTCCTCTTTATAAGCTGTTGTAATCTCCCAATTAAATATATATTTTTTTTGTATATATTATCAGCGCCGCCAAGAGGAGCTGGACCGCAAGGCAGCCGAGCTGGACCGTCGCGAGCAGCAGCTGCAGGGCAATGTGTCGCAGCTGAACAATTGGCCGCCGCTGCCGGATAACTTTTGTGTGAAGCCGTGCTTCTACCAGGACTTTGAGGTGGAGATACCGCCCGAGTTTCAGAAATTGGTCAAGCGATTGTACTACATTTGGATCTGTAAGTATAGCCGTTTGTGTCTGATAAGGCGACCCGGCGGGGGCCTGGGATTAGTCATCGCGTGTCGCGCACGGTCGGTGGAATGATTAATCAGAGTGGATGTAGGAGAGCTAATGGCTGCGGAGGTGTGTTTGTTGGTTGTGCAGGAGGGAGGGGGAGAGGCTTTCTTTGAATGATAAAACGAGGCGTTATTTCGGCTAAACAGTTAAACAGTTTTGTGGTGGCAATATTTATTTGCCTTATTTTAAACCTAAATTCCTGTCAATTCAATTTATTCTCCACTCTCGTTACAGTTTACACCATGACGTTGTTGGCCAACGTGATCGGCGGTCTCATTTTGCTTTTCCATGCCGGCCAATTCGAGACCTTCTTCCTGGCCATTTTCTACACGCTGCTCTTCTCGCCCGCCTCCTATGTCTGCTGGTGAGTGCAATGACTGTCAAAAGGATACTAAATACGTTTTACTAATTTTGTATTTTCATTTATTTAGGTTCCGACCGGCGTACAAGGCCTTCCGCAACGATTCGAGCTTCAATTTCATGGTCTTCTTCTTCATTTACTTCTTTCAAACCCTCTACTCGATCGTCCAGGCAGTGGGCTTCGAGAAGATGGGCTACTGCGGCTTCATCACCTCCATTGCCCAGTTCGATGGCCAGGCATCGGGCATTATTGTTGGCATTTTGCTGCTGAACATCTCGTTTGCCTTTGCGGCAGTGGCCGTGGCCAATATACTGATGATCACCAAGATCCATACGATCTATCGCAGTACTGGGGCCAGCATGGCCAAGGCCCAGGCTGAGTTTACCACAGAGTTTCTGCGGAATCAGCATGTCCAGGAGGCGGCATCCTCGGCCGTTAATACGGCCATTAATTCGCAGTTTAACAACAGCAGCAGATACTAAGGGAGACGAGAGGCTGGGAAATAAGCTGGGAAATTAAATCAATCAATCAATCACGATGAGAACTCAAGCGAGAAAGAGAGAGAGAGAGAGAGAGCGATGGAGTTGGAGAGAATCCCCTTTCGATTCGGTGAATTAGAAAGCAAATAAAAAACAAAGAAACACGAGCGCATTGAACTAATAACTATTTGCTTTTGTGCATCAAACAATTCCTAGAATGCCGTCGTCTTTATTACAATTATAATTAACTGTAATGATAACACATACACACACACACGCAATGCATTAACAATATTTATATACAAAAAACAAAAACAAAGCGAAAATGAACTTGGAACTTAGGCTAAAAGTGAAAAAGAAAAACAGATTAGAAGCAGAGAAACAGTGAAAGAAAAAGGGACAGAGAGAGGAAAAGCTTAAGGAAAGGCTTTGAGTATTAATTCGTCTGCAAAATAACACCGGAAACGGATATGAAAGTGGAAGCGGAAACGGAAACGGAGACCAGGCTGACGAGCTGCAAGCTGCTGCTTCGGATAATGATGATGTTTTCTAGTTATTTAAGTCATTGAAACGATATAGGCATACCTCCCAACTTCCCCGCACACACAAACACACACATACACTACACAAATACATATATATATATCTTAAATATATATATAAAGATATAACAAATA
>JAEIII010003759.1:0-36061 GCA_018905755.1 Drosophila ohnishii | reverse complement strand
TTAAAATATATTCTTTTGGTTTAACTTATATTTTATATTTTTAAAAATTTATTTTTCTCTTGTGTACCTTTCTTATGACCATGTTTTGGTTCTAGATCTTGGCATACATATGGGTTAGCTTAGCTGCTGATGCTGATGCTGCTGTGTGTTCCTTCTCCTACACTTTTGTGGGGGCCGTTGTTCCATGACGTTATCACGTACGCTAATGCGACAAAAGCGCAACGACGAGCAAAATGTTTTGAAAATTTACTTAGCCCCGGCTTCCTGGCTCGCCTGCCTCAGCTCCTCCTCCTCTTTGCCTCTTGTGGCTTCGACAGCCAGCGTCTTATGCCTTTGTGCACCGGCTCAAGGCGCTCCTTCTTCGCGTGTGTGTGTGTTTTTTACTCCTTGCTTTATTTGCATTCCTTGGGCCACATCCGCTCGTCGTTTCCTGGGCGCTTCTTTAAGCGCAAAATACTTTTCCGCTGCTCGAGTGGCAGAAAAATGAAAATAATATTTTTTGGGGCGCGTGCTTTCTGGCCATGCGGCACACGCGGCGTATACGTAACGCCGCGCTCAGGTTAAATGCTCCACACACACATATACATGCAAGTACGTACGTGCATGTAAGTACAGTGAAGGTCATAAAAATAACACTCAGTGAGAAGTACAGATGCTTTTGTTCCCAAGATCTTTAAAACGTTTTAGAGCTTTGGTGAATTATTTTGTGTTGCCAAAAGTCTAAGCCAGTTTTAATGGGTTTTTTTAAAGGAGAACAGGTAATACGTTATTTTTGCTAATTAAAATTAAGTAAAATATATATTTAAAATACAGTTTTCTATTGTTTAAGAGTATATAAAAGACTTGCTATGCATTAACGTCCTCAGAAAAGACTTTGCATACTTTTAGACCGTTTTTTAAACGGTTTCAAACAATCTTTTATAATTTTTATATTTTCTATTTTATTTTCCTTGATCTTTTCCCCTCCCTAAATCTTTAAACTAATTTTTATTAGCTGTTATTTTGACCCTGGCTGTTTGGCAAAAGCCCCGAAAAATCCCACAGAACCGCAAATGTACAATGCAGGCAGGGCGCGTCCTGTTCGCTGTTCTGTTCTGGTTTGGTTTGGTTTGGTTTGGTTTGGCCTGGTCTCTGGTTTGGTTTGGTTTTCGAGGTTCGATGTTCTCGGCTCAGGTGTGTGGTGTATGCGGTTGCCAAAGGGCAGGGGGCTAAGGGGGGCGTGGCAACGCAGCGTGATGTGTTTATACATTTCGTGAAATGACAGAAATTGAATAAAATTTATGCGTTTTACGCGACGCAAGGTGGTAAGCAACCGCATAGGCGCAGCCCCCAAAAAAAAGGGAAACAAAAAATAAGAAACAAGAAAGTTTCCGCATAATATTGGCGGTCGGAAACCTCCACCCGTCGCCGTTTGCTGTCACAATTTTGGTAGATGAAATATGTGCGAAGGTCGTTTGATGTTTCCTTGCTCTCGAAATGTTTTTGCCTTTTTTTTTGCAGTTGCTCTTTTCGAAAGAGTTGACAGCGGTTTTTGGTTTTTTATGGGTGGTATATGACGGGTATATTCAGGGTATTTTCCGGGTTAAATGCATAACCAGGAGGTGCCAACCATTTGGGAAATATGGCAAGTACACGTTTTACGTCGAAGGCAAAACAATCAAGTTTTGTGGGAGTTGTGAAGAAGTTTTTAGATCAATTTTGTATCCACTTTAGGCACACTAGGCTTCCTTTTAAATTCACAACCTTTTTCTAAAAATATCACCACAGTTTTTCTGCTAGAAATAATATTTTAAATGTCCTGCCACTGGCTTTTCATTTTACTTTAAGAGTTTCTGCAATTTTTGACAGCTTGAGCTAGGATTTCTTTTTCCCGCCCACTCGTTAAGGACCTCTGAAGGCCACAGCTTTGGGCCAAGTCCTGCAAAAGCGTTAAAGTGCCACTCCCAAAAAAAGAAAGTATGAAAATCTGTGACCCTGACGCGATGACAGCTGCCGGAAGAAGCCGCTCGCCGCTCGCGACCGCATGCCATAAATGCTTAAATCAAATTAACGCAGGAACTACAAGGAAACCGAAAAGGGAAACAGGACAAAGACTGAGACGAAGACGGAGCAGCACAACCCGTTGGCAGAGAGCTTAAGTTATGCAAAACGCTGGGCGTGGCCGGCTCACAATGGACTGCAAATCAGGATAACTGCCCCGGGGAAGTAGAACAGGGAACACGGGAAATAGGTGCGGACAATGGCCAGGCCAGGTTGCCATTGTCACTCGGCCGGGGCGCAGGGCAGAAAGCCCTGATTAATTGGCGCTATTTATAATTAAATTGCGTCCTAAGCTGTAATCACTGTTCTCTTAGTCCTTCTCGGTTGCTAAGCCCGTTTCCTTTGGGCCTTAGTCAAAGGCTGGGCCTCGGCTACATCAAAAGCGGCAATATAATTTTACCCACAAACGAACATTCTCTGCTGATTCAATTAATGTCTCGTTTTAAAGCCTGGACCGAGGCTCTAGAACAGATGCGAAATGTTCCTGACAAGGATATTTGCCAAACAGGATTTTCAGGCATTGCAACCGACTAAACAAATGCAAGAAACTCCTCCAGCAGAAGGAACGGTGGAGCTGGCATTTGTAAAATGTATTTTATTTGCTAAATGCATGTGTTGTACTTTAAAACTCGAATAGTGTAAACATTTGTGAGGCAAAGATACACTTGGCAGCAGAGTAAAGTTTTCCTTCAGCCATTTTACAAATTAAAAGAGGAAACCTGAATATATTCAAGATAAAATGTTTGCTTAGAGAAAGGGAATATCTTTTAGTGTTGGATTTTAAAATTTTTGTATATTAAACCATGAAACTTCTTCTTAATATTTTTTGGGAAAATATTAAAAATATTTTAAAGGGTGTATATTTTAGTTTCTTGGTAGTCATATTAGGTTTTAAAATTTGTGTTATCATTTTGTGATAATTTAAAATTTAAATAATTTGTTTTATAATTTTTCTAGAGGTCAGCAATCTCCTCTTTTTACTTAAGTACAAATACTTAAATGTCAATAAAAAAGAACCATAATTTTATATTTTATTTAAATAACATTTCCCTAAAAATAAACCCATAGTTTCTCTAGACTTTTAGCACCCACTGTCTGCTCCCTTTTGGACATTTCCGCTGTCCTTTGCTGTATCCTGAAATCGGGACTCTTGTACTTGTAATGCCAGAAACAACAACAACAACAACAAAGAGAAGGATAAGGGAGGCGCATTTCAAATGCAAATGTGTTTGTGGTGTAAATGCAATTTTACAAAATTTTATATAAGCCATGGCCAGGCAGCTTCGCCGCTCCGCCGGTCCTTCTCCATGCACAATGTGCATAAAATTTCCAGGATTTACATTTTAAAAACGCACAAAAAGCAGTACGAGTCGAGGGGGTGGGAAATTCTATGGGAGAGAGGAAAATTCTAGGGGGAAAGAAAATGCTGCATATGTGTCTGGGCTTGGGTGTTAGTTTGCAAATGCGGTTTTAACGCTTTGGCGATGGCGACTGCGCGAAGACATTTTCGCCAAGCCAAGCCAAAAACCCGACTGCAATTTGGCTAAGTGCGTGGGGAGTGGGCGCGCTCCGTTTTTCCCGCCTTTTCCGCTTTCCCGCTTTCCCGCCTGTGCAAATGAAAATGCACACTACGTGAGTGCATGTGTCTGAGTTTTGTGGCAATCAGTGCCAGACACACATGGGCTTTAGGCCTGGTCCAGAAATGTTTTGCCTACTTGGGGTTCCCAGCTTCACTTGGCACTCGCCGGTCGGCAGTCGGCACTTGGCAGCTGGCATATGGCACAAGGCCGCATAAATCTACGTCTCCTTTATTACGAGCTTTCGGGCATTTAAATAAATTTCAAAGCTTTGGCCCAAAACTGATTTACGAAAGGCGGTCGGGGGCGGAGGCAGACAGCCTCCGTTTAGCGTTAAATGTGCATAGTTTTGTCTGCGGCAGCAAACTAACCACGTGAAAGTCGCCCTCGGAAACTAATGTAGAGCAGAGGGAGCTCTGACACTGAACAAAAAATTGGAGAGGAATTTGAATAAAGGGAGCATAATAGGGTTTAAGTTAATATATACTAAAAAATAAATAAATTCTTTAATAAATTTAATCAAATAAATTCTAAAACATTTCTCCTCTTTCAAACCCCTTTTTGGGATGATTTAAATTTTAACCTAATAATATCTCCCAGTGCATCAGCCAAGAGGACGTGCAACATGACAGGCTGAAGTTGAGTGGTCCACACCCGCACACTCACCCAGACTCACAGTTACAGGATGCAGCTGCTGGACTTGCGACAGATACAGCTACAGGCCGGGACGCAGATACAGATACAGCTACAGATACAGATATACGGATACAAAGACCGCAGCCAGCTGGGCAGGCTAACTGAGTTAGAGCTGCCGAAAGTTCGGGGGGGAAATCCAAGGGGAAGAGCCCCGGAAAATGCGGGAAATGAGGAGGCAAGTCGAGACTCGAGCTGAGGGCAAACAAGAAATGTAAAGAATGCCACTGACAATGTACAAAGTGCAAAACTAATTTTACAAAGTGAACAGACGGACGATACCAACAGCCGTCGTCGTCGTCGTGACGGCAACATGTAGTGTTTGTGAACAAGAATCCAAATCCATCATACGCCCTGTGGCAACGCCTCCTTTCTTCATTAACCCATCGAAACCTGTGGCCAGAAGACACTTAATCATAAAAGCAACTTCAATTATAGCCAAAAACTCCGATACAATTTGTGCATCTCAAAAATGCAGCTTACAATCGGTAGAAAGGTAGGAAGTCCTTCAGATCCTTCTCCATTTGTCAGGATATTTCCGAAAATGTGCTGTAAGCCGATTGCCGGGCAAAATGTCATGCAATCTTGGCCCTTGGGTTGATTACTTTGTTTGCCATTTGATTTGGGGGTCCTTTGCCTTGCATTTTGAGTTCGTTTTCGGGGAGGCGATTTCGGATTTCGGTCTTGCCCCGGCACTTAATTGCTTAGATTTGTTTAATTTAAGCCGATTATACACGACCACAATTTGTTAAAAGCCTGCTCTCTATTGTGAGTGTTTGCATGGCCAGGTGTCAGGGCTATTATCCATTAATCGATACTGCGTTTGAATGGGTTGGTGGAACATTTTTTCTTGGAGAGTTTGCACTTTGAAAAAGGTTTTAAAATGAGAGAGAGGAGAGTATATTGTAATACAAAATTTAAAATTATTTAAGTAGGAAATATACTGATGAAAATAATAATATTTTTGTAATATTAAATATTTGTTTGAGTTAATTTTTAAGCTCCTGAATAACATGATAATTTATAATAGATTTTATTGTTGAGTACAAATATATTTAAAGGACATTTTACTTTCAAAAAATATATTTTCTAGAGTATATTTAAGTTCTTGCTGATTAAATAAATACAATAACTTGTACTTAAATATTTTCATAGCTCAAAATCTAAGGTCCTTTTGATTTTAATTTTTTTTTTATGGTGTATCTCTGCGATAGCCAAAAACGTTGTGAACCTTAACCTTATCGAACACCCTGTCAATGGCCAAAATGGCATGGAGGAAAAGTGGCAGGGAAAAAAAGTTTGGAAAAATGTAATCAAGCACGTAACTTGCACAAATTTTCTGCACTTTTGCCGAAGCCAAAAGCGGCAAAAGCCCCCCAGGCCAACCGGCCCACACACCCAAACACACACACTACGAGGAGCATGTGGACGGTGACAGACACGCACGCCTGAGTGCGGCACACCCACACACCACACACACACACCCATATAGATACTCCCACACAGATACTGGAGGTGCCATCAAAAAGATTGCCGGCTGCCTGTTTGCTCTTGTTGTTATTGCAATCCTTTTGACTATGAACTTCAGACTCAAAAAAATACAGATGAAAATCGAACAGGAAAAAAGATTGTTCCCCTCCATCGGATCAAAATACAAAAAGTCAAAAGAAAAGTTAAAGACTTTAAAATCCGCCTCGGGACAAAGTGATTGAGCGTGTGTCGCTGTGAGAGCAGAGAATTTGTCAAAAAACTTGCCAGGAAATTTTCCAGGGGAGGGGGAGGATGACTCTACGAAAAATACTGGAGACGACAGGTGAATGCACTGGAGAAAAGTTCTGTATTATTATTAATTTTTGTTTAATTTAGAGGGATTTTTTTTTGGTAAAAAATAATGTAAATCGTTATCGCAAAAATCGTATTTTACTTTATGTAAGTAATTTATATCGATGAATATTAATTTAATTTTAAAATATTTATTATTTTAACTTTTTTGGATAATATTCTACAAATATACATTTTTCTGTTGTCCCTTTTCTGCTGAAATTCATCCGATATATCAAATATCCTTATATTTGCTTACTAACTTACATTAATCGACAAATATCGAAGTATATCGATATTTTCTGCCTGCCTTTAATAAGATATTTATGGGTTTTTGGTTTTATAGTCACCAAAATTATTATTTTTAATTAAATCCTTCAATAGAGTTTTATTTAATTTTCCCAAGAAATCTTCCCAATTTCTCTCTGTGCAAAATAGAGTAATATCAGTGACTGCGGGTGGTCCTCCTTAATAGACTCGTGGCTTGCATAGTCTCATGTCCCGCAAAAGGCGCACGAAAAATCAAATGAAATTGATCCCCAGACAAGGCGGAATGAAGAAAGAGGGAAAGGGAGCCGGAGTAAGCAGAGTCAGAGAAGGAAATCAAAGGCGGAGGGCATCCTTTTGCCAAAAAAAAAGGAAAAGGAAATCGCAGACATGATATGAAATTATTTGTCAACGCCGAATGCCATTTTCAACAACTTTCCGAACATTTCATTTCGTTTTCATTCTGGCAGCCGGCTTCGAGTGCCCCCCAAAAGTCGGCGGGAAAATGGAAAACGCGGGAGTCAAGTCGGTGGAAAGCGTCGTAGTAGTCGTCTCTTCTCCTTGGGCCTTCATTTTGCATTACAGCTCCGCCTGCCGGCGGCCAGACATGCAATGACAACCATCGCAGAAAAGCGCTGAAACTTTCTGATTGCTTGCAAATGTTTTATTAGCCTGATTTTCCCCGAAAGAGAAAAGGCAGGGAAATTCCAGCTACGCCCACTCCATCCGTTTTTTTTTTTTTTTCAGTGATATGTGTGCATATTATGAGATGTGGAGCAGGATAAGCAACTCGCACACAAAGGTGAAATGGGATTTGCCAACCGAAAGCCAATTCCCCATATGAGGTTTTTGAGGTCTTAACTCATATTATCAGGCACGTGGATCGAGGAGTGAAATCCTTCTTGAGAAACTACTTCAATCGGAAAACAAATAACTATCCTTGCAGGGATTTTCAGAATATTTTAGGATTATAAAAAGTCTCTTGAATTTGAGATTTGTTTATTAAGGAAATTATTTTCCAGAAATTAATAAAGTAATTATTATGAATTAACTTTTAAATTACATTCCCGCTTAATTTTTCTTTAAAATTTAACAAAGTCCAAAAGCGGTATCAATGAATTTGTGAAATCCTAGCTTTTCGTATGACTCAGCTTGCTTTTTCTCTATTCTTTTTTCGTGAAAATCCTGAAAATCTGATCTGCAGGCTGCTCATTAATTTCGTCTATTTAGGAAAAAGTTTTTGCTGTTGCTTGGAAGTTTTTTAAGTGGTTTGCGGTTTATCATTTTTGGTTTTGTGCCGGGAATGAAAATGCAGCTGGCCTCGGTGCGCTTTTCCTTGCCTCCTGTTTTCGACCCTTTTTCCCCGCTCTGCTCTGCCGCAAACAAAACTCGGCGCAAACAGGAAATAACGGTAACGCTGCTTCATTTCCGCTTTTATTAAAACATACTTTTCACGTTGTACCTTATCCGCCAGAGTCGTCGTTTCGTCCTTCTTGAATTTCTCTCGCATTTTCCTTGCCTTACCAGCCGCACTCTCCCTGCGCTCCTTTTCTTTGGTACCTAAAGACTGTGTCTTACCGCTGTTTGCTGCGGGCTTCAGGTTACCCTTTCCCCTTTTCGGAAGAAAAGGATTTAGTTTCAAGGGGTTAAATCTGTAGCCTCTTTTTTTTTAGTTTCTTTTTTAATATTTAAAACTTTAAATTTAACAAACATTTTCCTGAGTTGGAAACAGATTTTAAATTAATTTTTAAACAGTATAAAAGTATGCCTAAATATCTGTAATTAAACTATATTTTAAAACCTTTTAAAGGAAATGCCAAGATATCATTCTTCCTTCTTAAAACCTAAATTATTATTTTTCTATTTAAATATTCTAAAATATATCCTCAAAACCCCCCAACCTTACCCTACAAATCCTTTCAAAGTCCCAACCAATCCACAATTAATTCCCATCTCAATTAGATCTCCACCGAGGGCGACCTGAAAGTGTATTAAGTATTCATTCTGGCCGAAGGAAACTTTAGTTCCCTGGTGTTTTATCTCTTTGCGTTGTTGTCGCTCTTTGCCGATGTTGTTGTAGTTGCATTTTCCCCCTCCCGTTATCCCCCATTCCCTCCGCAGGTTGCAGCTTGTCACTTCCGTTAGCCGCCCGCAGTTTTCCAGCAAAGGAAACTACTTGTGCCCAGAGTTTTGGGTCCTACTATCTGGTATTTATATATATATATATTTTTTTTTTTCTAGCTGCGGCTGGGCCAGCGGATGCGCTGAACCATCTTTTTAGAGGTGTAGGCAGTAGGGGAGGGGTGGTGTTTTCCCGGGGGGATGGAGTTTTCCCAGAGAGAAACCGCAGCTAGTTGAAAGTAGCCAAAGGTAATTAATTTTGTAGCTGCAAACTTGGTCGCCGGCGGATTCCGGTCGCCCAGCTTTTGACAGTCCCGCGCGTTTTCTCTCTGCAAATGGATTTCCCATTTTCCATCTTGCCTGAACCCCCTGCCTGATCCCCTTGCATTTTCCTCTTGCATTTTCCATTTACTTTAGACTGAAGGAGTGGCAGCATCTCCTCAAATGCAAGTGCGATTTGCCATATTTTTTTGGCTCCCCCTTTTCCATCAGGTGGAAACTCTCCATCTTTCTCTCTCTTGCTTTCTGTGCGTGTGTCTATTAATTTTCTTGGCTTGCAGCGGCTGTGGAAAAAGGCATCGCGACCGCGCCCCCTTTTTTTTGGGGGTGGGCGTTTGACAAACGGGCGGTGATAAATTGCCAGCGGAGCTCCAAGGATAATGGTATCTTTAAGGAAGTGCACGGTTCGAAAAATGATAACAGTAGGAAAAGGAAAATAAATCTTTCAATTTAAAGGAGATTTTTCTTTCTGGAAAGAGTAAAGAAAATTATGAGCAGATTTTGGAAACGAAAATAAAAGGTTTCAAATAGTTTATGAGGTGTTTTTAGGTAATAAATCAATTTACAGTCATAGTCTCTTTTGGTTTTTGATAAGAACAAAAACTACTTATAATTGTAAAAAATATTTTTTTTATAAAAATGATCTATTTTCTTAACAAAAATATCGATATGTTTTGGTTGCTTAAATCTTTTAATGATAAAAAAATTTGAATTAATGAGTTTAGTACCTTAAAGGTAATGTTTAATTCTAAATTGCTACTCATAAGGCGATCCTTATTCCTAATTTATTTAAAAGAAAATTATCAAAATTTAATTTAATAGATTTTCCAATTTTCAGTGTCTGAAAATTGCGCTTCATCTGCTGCCCTTTGGCAACGCGTCTAATGGAGCGTTTGTTTTGGCTGCGTTGATTTTGCATTTTGGCCAAAGAAGAGAGGGCGGCGAGTCAAAGCCATTTGAAGAGCTGCAGGTTGTTTGAATTATAAATTTGATTTTAAAGTGCAGCCGACGCAGGCCCTCGAGTAACAGACAAATTAAATTGCACCACCAACTGGTGCTCCCGTTTAAGTCCTGGGTCTTAACCAGCTCAGTTCATCCGATTTGAAGGCTAACCTCCTTTTAAGCCGGGCAGGTTCGAGGTGCAAAGGCCATGCCAGGACACTCGGGGACGCGTTAAAGTCAAAAGTTGTACGGACTATCAAGTGTTGCCCCATGTACGTACAATGTACAGCGTACGGAGTACAACGTACACGAAATGAAAACGAAACGAAGTTATCAGGGAAACACCAGGCACAAAGCCATTACGATTGTCCAACAACTGTCTCCTCTGGCTCCTTGGAGCGACAAGTGTTTCGGGGAAGGTAGAGGCGGGAGGGGGCAACGGACAGAAAAACGCCCCTTGAGCTGTCTGCACTGCAGTACAACAAAAAAAAGAAACAAAAACTAAATAAGGAGTAAACAGTATCCTTAGTAAGGAATACCCTGTAATGTTTTCATGTTAAGAATAGAAAATGCTGTTTTTTCTTGGTCTTTCACATAAAAGATACTTTTCTAAATGGGTCTAGAGTTAAGTATAGGTTAAGTATCTGAATCTCTGGTGGAATAGTAAAACAACTATTATTTTAAATATTTAATTTGTAATTAAAGAAGACTCTAATACCTTAAAATTCAACTTTCAACTTTAAAAATATATAATTTATTATTCATAAAATTTCTTTAAAGTATCTTTAGTACTTTCCCCTTAACAAAACTACCCCCATAAACAGTATACCCTTCCTCTAAGTAGTACCAAGAAATGGGAAAAAAATAGCCTTGGCCACAAGTCGCCCCCCTTTAGACCCGGGGCCAAATGAAATCCTAGTGCGTGCCGAGGCAAACGAGCAAGAAAACAAGACTATTTGGGAGGATCTCCTTGTCGTAAGCCCGGACCGGGCCCAATGTCAAAAGTTAAAACGCAATAACAAAGGCAGACGGACCGAAAGGAAAGTGGAAAATATCTAATCAAAGACGGCGGCCAAAGTCGAAGAAGAGTGCAAAGAGCTCTCTCGGTGAAGCCTTAGAATTGTTTTGCAATCGCCGGGTGAGTTGCCTTCTAAGGACATTATCTGGTTGTGCCTTCTGTGTGTGTCTCCTGCTTGAATTTCCTTGCTTGGATTTCCTTGGATTTCCTTGGATTTCATGACCCCACCGCTGCCTTCGCCTGCCATCGCTGCTAAGCTGCACTGCAAGGCTTCATAATTTTCACCGCATGTGGTCTGTGTGTTGCAGGCGGAGGCCACAGCACGAGTTTCTTTGGTTACGCTCTCTTGAGTTTGAAAATTTAATTTAGCATACACTGGGAGAAATTTAGGAGAAATAAGAAATATATCATCACTAATCGAAAAGATTTTACTATATTTGTTATCCTCCAACATACTTTCAAGCCTTAAAATATTTTCTAACATTTCAAAGCTCTCATTTAATAGTTTATATATTTTTTTTCGAGTGCCAGAATCTTGCGCTTTGGTTTTGCCAGCTATTTGCGGCTGTTTTGTGGCAAATATTCGAGGGTAATTAATCAACTGCCACGCGCATCGGCTCTGCCACCCTGGTTATTCTTCCGCCTCCCACACGGCATTGGCAGGATTCTATTAGGAGCAGCTGTGTCCTGGTCCCGGTCTTGGCCTTGGCCAAAAGTTGCTGCTTAAGCCGCTGCAAATCCCCGGGAAAGCTACGCCCGTCTGCACCTGCCAGGTTACCTGGCCGCACACACACACAAAAATGTTGCGGAAGAAACGTGGAAAATTCGGAAATTACAGAGTTATGCCAGCTGTCGCAAAAATCCAGAGTTATATAGATTTTTTTTTTCTTGCCACCGCTCACTCAAAGCAGCTTAGCCGCAAACGAAAAAATAATAATAATAATAATACGAGAGACAAATCCATACGGGAGAGCTGCCTTCTGCCTCCAGGCTCTTGCATATTTTTCTCGTTTTTATCGAATCTGATTTTATTCGGTTTCCGGCTCGAGCTTGCGCTTGAGCTGGAGATGCCAAAGGATTTTCACCAGAATTTTATGCTAATTATGCCGCTAAGCTTTTTTGGCAACTTTCAAAAGAGTTTTCGGGGCTTAGCGCGCGAGCGCTGTGGAAAACTTCGCGAGCGAAGCTGGGAAATATTTGCCCAAGACATCTCGGCGTGCTTATGCAAACAGATTTGCGCTGACTGCAGGAAATTAAATCCCAAAACCCCATCCCCGACCATCCTTCGCACACGTCGGAGTTCTTTATCCGTTCTGCCCGATTTTATATTTTATTTATGGCCAACTGCTTATAATTTACGTTCCGCCGACATCAGCCGGCCGGCGTCTATGGCATCAACACTTCCGCCAGCGGCGGCGGCGTCGTCGTCGTCTGGCGATACCCCGAGTGTAACGATGCCGGCGGAAATCCACGTGGCGGAATCGTCCAGGATTCAAAAGGAACCGGCGGGGTATAGCCGTAACAATGGCGAAAAAGGATAACAAAAGGCGTTGACTGAATTGCGACCCAGGGATACCCGGTCTTTGGCGGCCTTTGTGGGGTTTAAGTAATAGGAAGTATATTATATAATTTGAATAATGTGTGGAGCACATAAAAGAGCCTTGTAGAATGGGTTAAAAGTATTTTAAAATATTTGTGGCTTCTCAAAAATATTTATCATTTATTTTTATAGAAACTAGAAATAGTAAAAAATATCTAGAAAACTTAAACATAAAATATATATAAAGATATCTTTTAAGCTCTTAATTTTCAACCTAAAAGAAGTACTTATTTCCCCCAAAATCTCCCATACTTCTAATGTAATAAGTACAAATTTAAGTAATTTCCCATGGAAATACAATATACCCAATTTCCCGACCCTAGTAACGGAGTAAGAAAAGGAGAAAACCTCGAAATGGAAAGGACATGCCTGGGCAGTTTTTGTTGCTGACTGAGCAGCATATGGCAAAAGTTTAAGTAAGCAATATTTATTTTGTATTTCTATTTGTTTGTGCGAGAAGGAGAGTATTCTTCTTCCATTTCAATACAGACTGCGGTCTGCAGCGGAAAAGCTAGAAAATGCCAGAGCAACAAAAAAAAAAAAAGAGGCAAGCGGGGAAAATATGAAAAATTGCAACATATTTTCCTTAGCCTCTGGTCGGAGTTAAACTTTTATTTGTTTGCTTCATTGCATGGGCGAGGCATTTTGTGGTTGAGCGAATCTCAAAGTTGCTTTTTCCCACACAAATGCGAGGGGGAAGCTATGGAAAAAGTGAGCGGAAAAACTAAAACTGCACACAAAGGCGAATTTTGTTTTTGACGCTGCTGCTGCATCTGCATCTTGTATCGGATCGAATCGGATCGGTTATATATATACATATTATATGCATTTCGGGCTTGGTCACTTGTCTTGCATGTCAATAAGCCGTAATATTTGGAATTTCTCGTGCATATGCGAGAAATACTTTTGGCCTGGCCAAAAAACTTATTGACTTGCGGCCATCGTCTGAATGCCTGACAGCCACAATTCCTAGGGGCAAGCACTCTGTGGCATGCATCATTGATAATGTATCTGCCGGGGGAGGGGCAGCCATCTGCATCTGAATCTGAAAACTTCTCTGGCACTTGCACTTATTCTGGGCGCACACACTCACCTCCTTCGTCGGTCATCACCAGAATGGTGGTCTCCGGTCCCAGTCCCTCCGGATTGAACACCTGCACGGTCACCTTGTACTGCGTGTATGTCTGCAGATTCTGTATTTCATGACTCTGAAAGCGAGAAGGAGATTTTTCAGATCAGTTCAGGGGTGGGGTGAATCATTTAAAAATGCAGCTTTAAAATGCAAACACTAAATGTACACAGGGGGAAATAATAAAGGTAGTTTTTTGGAAGAATTGTATAAATTGTAGTATATTTTATCATCATTTTCAAAGCTATGAATCTTAAATTAATTCATAGAAATATGGATATATCATATTTCTTTATTTCTCCATTATTTCCAATATATTCTTTGTTTATTTTAATTTTTTTTACTGTGCACTCCACACCAAAGACTTTTCATTTGTTGGCCGTTGAAGGCGCATAACAAAATAAAGTGGAGCACTTCCAGCAAGTGCTTCTCTTCGGCAGCAGCAGCAGCCTCTGGAATCACTGCCCCCCGCCCCCAACAAACCCCCCACCCCCTAGCTGCCCCCCTCTTCCAGCATTGTGCATGCTTGGAGCGGAAATTGCGCGTTGCATACTTTTGTGCGTTGCCGTTGGCAAATATGAAAATTGCAGCACTTAAAATTGATTTGCAGTTGCTGCTGCGTTGATGTCGGTCGGTGCAAAAGGAAATTGAGTTGCTTGGGCAACGAGCAAAGAGTCTTTGCCTTAATTGCCGCCGAGCACACACACATGTGCACGGTAAAAAAATAATTTAAAAATTTAATAAAGAAGGAAATACGAAATATAAATGAATTATTTAAATTGCAAGAAATTTTTATGAACTGAAAACAAAAAAAAAAAACTTTAAAAAATACATAAAATAATAAAAATAAAATAATAAAGAAAGTTCTGGCTAAGAAAATAATTTAAGCTATGAAAATCTTTCTTTAAAAAAAATAAGTGAGTAAAAAAGAGCTTTCCCTCACTCTTCTTTAAATGTAAACATTTTTAAAAATATTTCTTAACCAAAAAATAGCATGAATAATACATTTCAACTGCAGTTTTCTCCTCAGTGCACCCATTGGACTTGCCATAAGTGAGTCCGTTTCGGTGGCTTTGTCCGTGAATTTCCGCGAGCAGAGTGCCGGCTGATTAAAGTTTAACCAAAGGTCAAAAGCAGTGCGAAGCCATAAAACAAGCCGCAGACTTAGAGTGCTACGCTAACTAACACACCGGTTACACACACACTCGCCCCCCTTCCCCGTCTCCGCAAATGGTCAGCTGCCTGAGGCGAGCGCAAATTATGTAGCATACATTAGAGCGCCCGGCTTCTCCATCTGAATTTGTGTACGAGCATCCTGTATCTCTCTGTATGTGTGAGTTCGTCTGCGGTTAAACCGCAAAACCAACGGGTTTTCGACTGTGCGAATTCTAGGCTTGTGCTTAGCAGCGGATTGACTGCCATGCCAACAGCTTAAGTGGCTACTTTCTGGGCTTTTCAGACGGCGCCAGCCACTATCGCAGCCGTTATGCTCCCTTCGGCAGAGCGTGATATCTTTCTAGGCCTTTAACAGCTGCGGTTGAGAAAATAGCTCTATAAATTCTTGGAAAATCTTGTAAGCCCCCTTGCAGACTCATAAATCAGGTTTACATGTGTGTTTTTTTGGAACTTCCCTGAGAAGAAACTATAAAGAGCTAATCAGAAAACATAACGTCAGGCAATTATTATTTAGAAATTAAATGACTTATTTTCCTACCCCCAACTGTCTTCATAACTGGTCGCTGGGATTTAGTGCTTCGGTCATATAATTCCATTTTATTTAGTCGCCAGTAAATGAGGCCGAAAATTTACAACTGCTTTTATTTTTATGGTCAGCAGAAAGTTGGAATTGCCCAAGGGCAGTGCTCCGCGTGCCTCATGCCCCTCGTAATTGATATAATGTAATTGATAAAGTTGCCACAACTTGCCGCCATATTGCATAACTTTTGAAAGTGTGAAGCAGTGAGATAAGCATCTAAATATTCCCTTTCGTCCCTGCGTTAATTACTGCCCAGTCAGGGGTCCTGCAAAAAACGAAAAAAGGGAAGCTTTTGGTTGGACAGACAGATGCAAATTTCATCTGTCAAACAAATCCCGAAAGGCTCCTGGAAAAACTCCACGCTTTTCTACAACATTTTTCCCCGCTGAACCTTCTATTTTATTTGCTTTTCTTTTTTTTTTGCTGGTCGTCTTGTTCATCAACAATATCAGTGTTTTCGTTTTTTTGCACAGTTTTTTGGTGCGGAGCAACTTCCTTTGAGGTATCGTGTGACTCGACTTTCCGGCTTTTATCTGCGTAAAAGTTGCGAAATTTATGCTTTACGGCGCAGAAATTTTAATTAGAAAATTGGCAAATTTAGCCCTGCAGGGCGAAGCTGGTGAAAAACTGAAATTTTCCACCTCACACGTGACAGCTCAATGCGAGCTGCCCTTGGCCAAAAGGGAGAGGCGCTAGGGAAAGCGCTAAAACGGGGCGTGGCAGGTCGACAGAAGCCGCAGGCTCCTGAATGCTGATGCTGCGATATGGGAATAACAGAAAGCCATGTCCTGGAGTCCACCAAAATGACTTGAGCAGGGGAAAAAAATAACTTGTGCATTGGGAGAAAAGTGTTTTTTGATTAAAAATAAATAAGAAATTATATTTTATTTATTTATATTTCTAGAAATTAAGCTAGAATATTTATTAATTCATATTTAGATGGAAAGTAAGGCAAAGTCTGTCTCTTAAGCC
Organism: Drosophila ohnishii; assembly: GCA_018905755.1. Classification (NCBI taxonomy): domain Eukaryota; kingdom Metazoa; phylum Arthropoda; class Insecta; order Diptera; family Drosophilidae; genus Drosophila; species Drosophila ohnishii. The sequence continues at coordinate 19,846 of JAEIII010003759.1, read as the reverse complement.
GGATTTGTCCTTTTTTTTAAGTAATTTTAATTACGAATTTTAAGGATATACTCAGCTTTTAAACAAAGTTTCCATTTTTATTTTTATTTTAATTTTAACTTTATTAAATTGTCAAAATCTCTGTTTGTAAATATTATTTCTCCTTGTGCACTTTACTTTTTCGTACAAAAAAATAAGCATAACTAAAGTCGCACGTTTCTGCCTGCAAGGATAATATTTCAGCATGCCAGCGACATGCAAAGGAGCAGCCAGATAGAGCAGGTCCTGCGATAGAGACAGAGACGGCTAGCTGCGTCTAGATAAGGACAAAATATGCACTCGAGCACAAAAGCGTGCCGCGCTTGTGGCAATCAGCCGTTGTATTCTCCCGTTACGTTTCCCATTTCCCTCAATTTTTCCTCGCCTCCCAAAAATTTTTCTATTTTTCCGGGCAGAGTGGGTGTGTGCCTGGATTATTTTTTTCCGAGTGTCGTACGTGAGCATTATCGCTAATAATTTTTGCATATTTTTAAGACAGCAAATGCATCCGGCATGCTGCTGCAGAAATGCATTCCCTCTGCTTTGGATTCTATATTTGGCTTGAATGGTTCTAAGAAGATGGCCGGCAGGGGTTTGGCTTTCAGCTTTTTAAGGAGTCTAAGCCAGGAATCTGTGGTCAATATCTAAAAAATTGGGCACAGAATATGTAAAATTTGGTTTAAAGTTTAAAATTCAATTTAATACGTATTTTTTTTAACTATTTATAATATTTTTTATATATTTCTGTACTTTATTATTTCACCTCTAAAAACCAAACTCATCACGGAACTAACTAAACAATTTAACAAAACAAGATTAAGTGTTTGGTGTTTCCTTTCAGCTAAACTTATCTTTTATTGAAAGGTATTCCCAAGTTATTTGTCCCGGGCTTCGCCCCTCACATTTTTTCTCTCTCCCCATTTTCGCCCCATTTTCTCTACATTTCCCGCCCCCCATTTTGCTGCCACTTTCTTCATTAGCCAAGTTGCGTGCCGAGGCACACACCCACTGTTTTGGCCTAGAACCCACAACTAGAACGAACTGGCCCCAGCTGAGAACAACTAATCGTTAACAAATTGCCAGTGATATCGGCGGGGGTCTGGGTCCCCAACGAGATATGGCAACACCTTGACAGGTGGCCACCGAAAAACACTTGTAACCCTGCTGGCATTTCATTGTGTAGGTGTCTGGGAAATGTTTTCCTTTTGGCCAGGTGTAAATTACTTTTTAATACCGCCGCTGATGTGACTTTAAGCCAGCGAATGACACGGCACAAAGAAACCCACATACAATCACTCGCTAAACATTTTTAGACACAAAACTTTAAGCCGGGGAAAATGGGAAATCCTCGAGCTAAGAAAATGATATGCACGTGGCAAGTCAGACAGACACGAACCGAAAACCAAACCCTGAAAACCAAAGCGAAATTGAATGACGCTGCAGGCGGGACACGGAAAAGCAGGCGGGCACTTGAGGAAAACTTGGGTTTTGTTTTAATTTAATAATAATTGTATTTAAAATTAAGAAAATTATTAGAATTAAATAAGAGAAAGGTGTAGGAAAAGCAAATGTCTTTAAGGAAAATTACAAAAGACCTCTTTTAAAATTTTAAAAGCTAGGTAATGGCTTTTAAAAATTATACTGCCTCCATTAATAATTTCAGTTCTTTGTTTTATAATATTTTCCCTCTCAACACAAATTTCTCTCACTGCTTTTGCAGTCCTGAACTGCATTTGCCATATGGCAAAAGTGTCAGAAATCATGAAATTCAATTATTGTTGCGGCATACAACTAAATAGGAAAGTCAGCAAGGGGCTCAGGAAACTCCTGAAACTCACCTCCACGGTATTGTCCCTTATGTAGATCTCCTTGGTATCGTTGGGGTCCCGATCGCGAGGCCGATATGTGATGCGGTAGCCCAGGAACTCGCCCAGTATGGTATCCGGCGGCGGTGGCTTCCACGAGATGTACACCGACGTCGAGGACGTGTTGTGGGCCGTCGTGGGTATGGGCTTGCCCGTGGGAGCTGCAAGAGATTAAGTCAAGAGAGAACCATGAGTGAGTGAGTGCTAGATTGGGTTAGGCCGGAAAACTTTCTCCGGCTGAAGGGGGAAGGGGGCTGCCAAAAAGTTCTCTAACTCAAAAATTCGAAATTAAAAACGCCGCGCAAAAGTTTTCTGCAACCAAGCTGCTGGAACCCCTGACCTGTCATGTAAAGCGGAACGTTGTCTGTGGCATTGTCAAGTTGTCACTGTCACGCAACATAAGTTGCAAGTGCCAGGGCCTGTTTTTTTTGTATATCCTAGGATGAGGAGTGGTATGAGGTCCTTTAGGTTGCGGACTTCTTGCCTATTCGCGCATCCGTTTCCCTTTTGTTGGCCCTGTCTGCGAGCATTACTCGCAGGTTAAATGATGCGTGTGTCTCAGAAGGTACACTGAGCAAAATCATTCGAAGTTTTAGCTTAAAAAAAGCTTAAAATTGGTTTAAAAAACTTGAAACTATAAGAGAGATTGTTCAGTTTGAGCAGAAGTTATCTTTAAATATATTTTTATATTAATGAAATATTTCTTAACGAGTTTTTTATAGTTTTAAAGCCTTTGCAAACTCAAAATCCTTTACTTTTATCTCTCATATATTTTTTACATTTTTCATATAAAGTCCCTGTTTTTCATTGTGTACCAGGTAAGCTTGGGGATGATCTGGCAGTTTGCCAGGCTCTGCTCTCTCTTCACGAGGAAAGGAGGCCGAAATACTTGGCATAGCTCAATGAATTTATAAATAAATTAAAAGATATTTTGTGTCTTTTGGCTTGACATTGATGCCGAGAGAAAGTTTGCTTTTGGCAAATTGAAAAGTTTTCGCTTTTTCGCCGCTTAGATTCAAGATATCCGCTCAGCTCCTTCTGCTGCTGCTCGGTGTGTGTCGTTTGGTTAATTTATGCATGCCGCAGGCTTAATTTATACAAATTGGCAACTCGGCCGGCGACCGCAGCATACACACATTCATAGCTCCAAGGACCAGGGACCCGGGACCCGGCCGAGAAGGACCTTAATGAGCTCTCAGGTGCTAAGGAAGCGCGCCAACACACTATTGACTAATTTGTAACCGCATGTGTTGCAGCATCGGCAGCTTGGGTCGCATTCCATTGTGCGTGGCAGGGCGGCATAAATGGAATTTCACACCGAAACCTAAAATGCCTTGCACTGGGAGAAATAAGTCGTATGTGCTATTTAATTAGCCAGTCCATTGAGGGGTCAAGATGGTGAAGAAAGCTTAAGGTGGAGCTATAATTTTATCACTTTGATTAAGGAAACCTTTTCGAAAGAGTCACAGAATTCTCTGAGGGTCTCTTTATATCTTAAAAATGTTCCTAACTTATTCTTAATTTATTAAAATTTACTAATTATCACTCAAGATTTTCTGACAGTGTCCTGGCAAAGTCATTTCCAATGTCCGTAAGACAAATGTGTTGCTAATAGCTTGTCGCTGTTCCTGCCGCTGCTGCTGTTGCTGCTACTTTGCCTTTGATTAATGTGTCTCGCGCTCTTAAAGCCTACGGAAAGTTTTGTGACTTTTCGGAGTCCATTTGTGTATATGTATTGCCATATTTGGGGGCTATACTATATGTGGGACACGCACTCGCCTACGATTAATCATTGTCTGGGGCAGTCAAGGCAACAGTAACAGCAGCAGCAGGTGAAATGTCAGCCAAGTGACACGAATTCTAAGGCATTTGGCACCGAAATTAGTGCATCGAACGCAGAGAACAACAGAATGTCACTGGGCAATAGTAGTTGTTCCCTTAAAACTTTTTGGCAATGAAGTTCCGTGGGCTTTGCCATCGCATGCTAATGAAATGAAAGCTGCCTCTAAAATTTAAGTGTGGCGAAAAGTCACTTTGGCAGGTACTACAGGGGGTAAAGAAATAATTGCTTCTTTATATATATTTAAATTATTTTATTTACTATTTTATTGGTTATATACGTTTAATATTTAAGGATATCCTTAAGTTATTAGTTGAAATTATACCTCTTCTACTCCCACTTTCACTTTAAAACCTTGTAATTTCTTGCATTTCCCCACCATCTGTTTTTATGAGTACAAAACCCAACAAATATAAATATTTCAAAACCAAAATAAAATACACCTTGCCTGATAACTATTATTGCGGCCGCAGCTGTAATTTCCTTTAGCGGAGGCGAACGCAGTTAATGTTGCTGCGAGGCTGCCGTGCATCCGTGAAAGGACGAGGACCCAGCCCAAGCCCGAGCCTTGCCATAAAATGACGACACACCTGGCAGGGCCTAGGCGGATGGCCTACCGTCAGCGGAAAAATAATTAAACGTATACAACGTGAGGAGACTCCGCCGGGCTTTATGAGGCCGTAATTGCTGGCAGTTGCCGCCGGAGTGAAGAGCCAAAAGCCGGGCTGAGCCTGTGACAACTTTTCATTGACGGGGGGCACTTAAAAGTCAGGCCAAGTCGTTCGGAATTCAAATGAAAAATTAATGCGATTGTAAAAATTGTTATGTCATGTATGTCGCGTAACTTAACTCGGGCCCCGGTACTATATACTAAATATGTTATGACATGTGAACTGCCTACGCGAAATAGTTTATGGTTTTTTGGCTCCAATAAAGTGCGTAACGAAGGATAAGGATAAGGAAAAGGACTCTGGACTCACCCTCGCGCAGCGTGACTATGTAGTAGGACTCCTTGGACGGCGGACTGATGCCCAGCTTGTTGACCGCCAACAGGCGAAAGCTGTAGACGGTGAAGGGCGTGAGTCCCGTCACCTGATATGATGTGGCATTCGTCTTTGTGTAGATCCTGGCCAGCTGCTCCCAGATGCCATCCTCGCCCTCTCTGGAAATTTAAAGTTTAAGGGGAAAATTTTATGAGGAAATGTTTTTTATGGGAAAATTTATAGATTCTTCTTAGGTTAAGGTTTAGTTTTATTTTTTAAATATTTAATTTATGTTTCTAAGTGTTCATAGTTCTTATAAAATAAGGTTTCTAGCCTTATAATAATATATTAAATTTATCTTAAATGCTTAATACAATTTTCTTGGGTTTAAAAAACCACTTTGTGCTTAAAATTCTTCAAAAAGAAGCAATTTCTCTACAAAATAGCTAATTGAATAACAATTTCTCTAGAAAATCACTTCATTTTAATTAATGTAATTACTGTTTATATTATTTCTGCAAAAACACAACCAACAAAAGAGCTTACTCATTACTTTGTTCATCCTTCAGTGCCCATTTTCAACAGCTCGTATTTATTGATCAATAAACAGGATAAACAGGACATTGGCTATCCAATTGAATTTCCTAATTTAAAGACCCAATTTGACCTCATTAATTTAAAGTGTACGTTGAATGAATCATCATTCAGATGGAAAATTCATTGAGTAATTAATCGAGTAAACGAAAACGCGGACCAAACAAAACATTTTGATTCGCCCGAAAATTATTTGAACGAATCATTTCATTATTGTGCATTTATATTGCAATTACCAGCTCAATTGCTGGGCACACGGCGGGCATATCCCATATATACTGTATATATCAGAAATCTATATGTAGAAGGGAGGTTGCCAATATACATAAACCATGGGCATAAAATGCATTATGAAAATTTATATAAAACGGATGCGGATTTGCATGACACTTGTGGGCGGGGCGGCATCCTTTGGGATGCTGTGTGCCGCACATAGGCACTAAAATATTTATGCGCCTCTTTTGTACACCCCCCTCCCTCACCTATATGGAACCTTTCCAAAATACAAAAAAAAAAAAAAGAAGAATACACACCCCCCCAACGCATATAAATTACCCGCAGTCCCGCCGTCGCTCGCACAATGAACATTTTTCATGGCACATTTCAAAGTGTAGTAAATTTTGGTTTAAACTCACATAATTTTAGCATATTTTTTGGCACATTCTGGCTGGGCATAAATTTCGCGGTGGCCTTCGTTTGATTTTAAATGGGGGGCTTACCGATTTGAGTGGCGCGGCCCAAGCCCCCGGCTTTCATGGTTGCGATTAAAAATTGTTTAAATACGAGCCCGATGAAAAATGTTTGAGCATTTCATGAATGGGGTGACAATCAATAAACCTCCGACAAAAAAAATGTGTGTGTGCATGTCCAGCCGGAAGGAAATTGTGTCAAAAAAATGATTAAAATTAATAAATGCGTGCGAGCAGCTTCCGCGCTGAGTGCTGTGCCCCATCTGTTTGCGTTTGGCAATGGGCATTTAGTGAAAATATATATATCGTATATATGGTATATATCGTATATATATATCGCCTGTATCGGAGGCAGCCGGACACACGTTGCACTCGATACAAAAAATTTGTTTGGCGACTTTATGAAGCATGCCCCGGCCCATGAAAAACATATGAAAAATGTACTGCACCCCGGACCTCTCTCTCCCTCTGGTGTCCTGTAAGCCTCGAGTAAAAAAATACCACTTTGTGTGTGTGTGTGTGTATAGGGAAGAGATTCTTGGCCCAAAGTAACCACAATGGCAAATAAATTTGCGGCCTTTCATGGACATGTATTGGTTGCCCTTTTTTTTGTACTTTCTTTGTTGTAGTTGTAAAGTCGTTGTCCTTGTTTTTCTTGGTCGGTTGGTAAGCTGCTTTAAAAATGTTTGCTTTACTTACTTTTTTCATATTAAACAAATGAATATGAGTTATTTATGCATCTGCGTGTGTTTGCCTTGGCTGGGGTATCATCGTGTCTATATATAGCCGAGGGACACACACAGGAGTTGTTGAAACAGGACACTTTACTTGCCAGCACGGAGTTCTTAAAGTTAATGGACAAATAGTGCAGATAAGTCACGGACTTGGTAGCAACGAAAAAAAGAGGAAATTTATTGGCAAAATAACAACTTAAAATTATGTTTCTTTGTGGTAAATGCCTAGAGGTATGCTGTTTATTGTTTAAAATGTTTTTATTGCCTTCTTTTGGGTGCTTTAATTGGGGTTTTAAAAGTTTTTTGTGTTGTAATTGCTTTTAAACCTTTTTAAAATATTTTAAGAAAACTTTTATTAAAGTAAAAAAATATTTAAATAATTTTTTAATGAAAAAACTAATACTTTTCAAGCATTTCTAAGCCCCCCTAGTAGTTATCACTTTCTAGAAAATTCCAAAAATATTTCAAGCCATGTTTTTATTAACATTTTTGCATTTCATTACCTTTAACCAGTTCATTATGCCTTTGCAAACGCACTTTACATAATGTCAAAAGCAAACAAAAATTACTGCCAAATGAAAATGTTTTCATAAAAAGCGAGAATTAATTAAATTGCTTTGCTACGAGTTTACAAAAAAAAAATAATGAAAATATACTAAATAAACACACTGGGAAAACCAGTGAATAAAAGTGCAGCCGAGTGAGAAGAAGGGCTGGGCTATGTCTGATTCATCAGCGGACAAGGCATAATATTATGCACAATTTTTTTTGTGTTTTGGCTTTCTGGTGAATGAAATCGAGAAAACAGTTTCCCGAACAGAGCAGAGAGTTGATAAACATGTCAGAGAGGGAATGTGGAGTGGCAAGCCACAAAGTTTTGGCCCAGTTTTCGGTTGACCGAAAGTTATGCCAGTGAAATATGCGACACACAAAACGTCGATGCATAAATGTGTGTGCTCATATGGTGTATCTATATATGCAAGCATATCCTCGCAACCGATGACATTATCCTGCCCAGCCCGCTGGCAATGCAACAGTTGACGGGGCAGCAATTTATGGATAGACTTAACGCTCTGCAGGGCAGGCCAGGACAGAGCAGGGCAGGGCAGAGCCTTCCCATTTCAATTGCCAGCCGGCAAATCCGGCGTAAGCATGTCCCCATCACCATCAGCATCATCATCGTCATCATCATCGTCGTCGTGGGTTGACGTCTTTCAATTTCGATGGCAGTTCGTGTGCATATTGAACCGCCTCTGCCATCCCCCAGCCCCCTCTTTCCATATGCGCAAATAAACCGAATCAAGCGAAAATGTAAATAAGAGGCGTGGGCCTGGGTGGGTTCAGATGCTTCTCAAAGGGATCCACTGGGGGAGGGGTGGTGGCAAAGGCTAGTGGAGAGGCATCAAGAACTCGACTCACTCCCATGTCGATGGGAATTTACATAAAATGCAGTCTGCAGGCCCGCGTTGCTGGAGATGCGGAGCTGGAGATGGGGCAGCTTCATTTTCTGTGTGTATGCGCGTTGCCCAAAAAAGTATGCTATGCTGCGTAAAAGGCACTGAGAGAAAATTGTAGAATATATTTCAAGACCAAAGGCTATGAACTCACAAGAATTTCCACTCTCTTAGTTGTGTTCCTTTCGAATTAATTTCTTTTTAAGTTTGTATAAAATTTGTAATGCAACCTTTTCTCTCCGTGTATGTACACTTGGCAGGCGGCGGCGCGTGTTCACATTTCCTTCAGTGTTTTCAGTGTTTGTGTATGGGTGCAGTTATTTCTTATTTTGCATAAATGCACCGCAGGCTCTTCTTTCCAGTTGGCTGTCATCGATTGTACTGGGGAGCCCCAGTGTCTTGTCGAGGACACGCCCCCTTCCCCCTGCTGCCCGAAAAAAGAAACGCCCACCGACCGTCACCCTGCTGCTGCTGCTGCTGCTACTGCAGTTGATGGAAATTTATTGAAAAAGTTTCGCTTTTTTTTTGTTGTTGTTTTTTTTGTTGTATTTCCAACATTTTCGCTTGGCCTTTGTGCTGCGTTGGCGGCGGCGACGGCTTTCGCTTGCTTTTTATTTCATGCCCCGCATTGAGTTCAAGTTATTCGGAAAATAGCCAGCGCCGCACAATACACCGTGGCGTATACGTACTCTCTCTCTGTATATATATGCTCGACTTAACCCGGGGAACCCCATTTACGCCCACAGATGGCGGTTCCTGTGTGTGCGTGCCAATGTTTTCTTTTCTATTTAAATGGAGCACAAGTGAAGTGCGTATCCCCGTAGTCATGCATATCGTCGTCATCCCTTTACATATTAATTAAAGGACCACCTGGAGCCTGTGTGTGGGGATCTGAGATTTACAGTGGCCGCCAGAAATGTAGTAATTTTTTTGCAGGTGAGAAATTGTGTCTTTTATAGTGGAAACACCCTTTTTGAGTAAATTGTGAGCTTAAAAACAATGTTTACGTGATGAACTGCAAGGTTTTTCGCTGTTTAAAAAATTCTAGTAAATTTTTAGGAATTTACGAATTTAAGAAAATATTTCCCAGACTTGAAAAGCAGGTCAACATGTTACAAACAAATAACAAACAAATATTTACAACATTTTATTTCTTAGCAATATTTAAAATAACTTTTCTAAAAAATTCCTAGAATTGTGTTGCCTCTGCAAAATGTTTAAATATATTTTTTAAAAATATATTAAGGCTCCTTTTCCCTATTTATATTCTCAACCTCGACTGTCCAAGTAAGCCAGCCATAAACGCATGAATTTAATTGAATGCACCGGGCCCAGCCAGGACCGTCGATGCTCTCGGCTTCTCATAAATGCGAAAATCAGATGGGCGTTGGAGTCCAAGTCAAAGGCGGAAATGGGTGTGGCCAGCTGCTTAGCGCCTGGCGAGAATGATGATGATGATAATGACGATAATAATGACGATGGGCGCTTAATGGCGATGGTGTGCATCCAGCACTCGGTTCCTTTCCGCTCCGCTCGCTAATTCATTAGCGCAATGGGGTCAGCCGCAGTTGGTGCATCCTTTGGCAAAAGCGCCTTTGCATGTGTCAATCATGGCCGCGCGTCCATCATCGCCACGGACAGCTATTCAGTGTCCTTGGACGCCCACACGAACCAACTAGAATTTCAGAATTTCAGCCACCCCAACCCATTACCCACACCAAGTACAAAGCATCCCAAGGGCACTTCATCAGCTTAAAATAAACCACTAGAGGGGAACAGTAGCTGAATTAGCTATTTTTGAAATAGTTTTTTTAGCTATAATTTATGAATAAATTAATTTTAAAATTATCTATCGAGAATAACCCTAGAGGAGTTTTAATAAATATATTTTTATATACCAAGATAGGTTTTATGCTGAGATACATGTGCCTATCGGAAGCATCCCTTCTTTATTATGTAAATAATTATAAATAAATTACTATAGGTAATCTAGTTATATTTAGACTATTATTTTCTTAATCGATTATTTTTATTATTTATCGAAATTATCGCTAGCTTCTGCTGTTTCTTAGAATTTATCGCTTAAATTAGATAATTTTTTGCATGTTAGAGTTGTCACCACTATTAATTGTGTGGCTAACTCCTCATCTCGGTGGCTACACTTACCGCGTTTCAATAATAAAATGCGTGACGGGCGCATTCCGCGGATGCTGGGAGTGCGCCCAGGATAAGTTCACCGAGCGTGATGTGAAACTTATCAACAATGGACGCTCCGGCGGATCGGGCACATCTGCAGGGAGGAGAAAAATTGAGAATGGAGAATGAAATCGAGAAGGAGAATCGGCGGAGCATCGGGAAAACTGCCAGCTATCAGTGAAATGCAAATGGAAATCATGTCAAGGCGAGGTGGGGGGGGACAACGACAATGAAAACACAAGTGAGAAATCGAAGGAAAAATAATACAGAAAAAGGAAAATGAACGCAAGTCCGGCGGCGGTGTAAGGAAGACATATCGGAAAATGAAATCCCTCGGGGGAGGGGGATGACCAAGGCGGATGTGTTGGTCAAGTAAACCGGAAAAATCATTAAAAGTAGTTAAGCGTTTCATTAAGAAGGCAAACGAGAAAACGCGAGGAGAGGCAAGGAGTTTTAAAGGAAAATTTATAAGAAAAAGGGGAATTACAAATGATTTTCTTGAGAGTAATTGTGAATTTCGAGCGTTTTATTAAGTAATTTAAGATGATGAGAACTAAGTAAAGTTTTTTTTATAATTATTACATTTCTATATTAAAAACCCAACTCACCTTGCACTAGTAAATCGACAATAGCCTCTGGTATATGCCGATCGTTTACCAGACAAATATACTCCGATGTATCACTCGCCAAGGAGGGCGTGAACTGCAGTCCAAAGTTGTCCGATAAAAGTTGTATCTGCAACGAGTTCAGGGAACTTAATTATAACTCTCTGTCTCTCCTCCCTCTATATAAATGCGATTTGGAAAATTAAAATCTACCGAGAGTGGAGGCGAAGCCCCTGACAAATAACAAGGCGGCCGACGACATGAGTTTCCACTTTGGACAGGCCAGAAAAAGAAAAAGTTTTTAATAGTAAGGAAAACTTACATATATGCTGTGGCCCAAACCAGAGTATAAAGCACAAACAAAGGCATAGAATGTCATCGACCCGGCCTAAAACTTATTCTGTCTCAGGCCAAATTTGTTTTGGCCACAAAGCCGGCTACGGCTCTGGTTCATAATTGAACTATGTATCCTCTCCCCTAGTCGAGTTGAGCCGAAAGTCAGTTGCATTGGCAGTAAATTTATCCAGAATTTGTTTGCTTTTCCCCCATTTTGTGATGGGAAACAAATAATTTCCTTACCTGCTTGGGCCGAAATTTAATAAGGATTTTCATCATAGATTACTGTGATATGCATTTCGTTTGAATTTGTGGCAGTGTTTCGAATGTGGAAAACTAAATTATTTTCCATCTGGTAGCTGGTAGCTGGTAGCTGCAGCCAAAGTATCTGGTTTATCTTCGCATGCCTGACCCTGTTATTTACTTTTGTATCCTTGCCACTGTATGCCCTCAAATTACAACTTAAAATGCCTCAGTTTCAGTTTGAGCTCTCCTTTAGCTCTCTCTCTCTCTCTATATATATTTTTGGGGAAAATTCTGCCGCTCGATTGCACAGGCAGGAAGGCAGGCAGTCCTGGAAATATTTGCCAGAAAATTTACCATGTGGAATTTTTAATTTCCAATACGATTTTGTAGTAAACTCTAATTACATTCATCGCCCTTTTGACCGCCGCCCTCAAAACTGAAGGAGTGTTGACTTGGGGAAAGTATTTTCCCCTTTCTTCTTTTGTGTTTTTTAAAGGAAAAGAAAACACACACACACTGAGGCTAAAAAAGAACTTGTAGCGGCAAATCCCTGGTAAGGATCTCCTTAGTCCGCTTGGCTTGTGCAAACATGAATCATTTCCAGTCTTGGCCATAAAACAAAAGTTAATAGCTCAGCAGGGTCCGGGTCCAGGGTGTGTGTGTGTGTGTGTGTGTGCGGGGGGTCATGTGTCAGTTGTAATAAAATGAAGCAGCCACTGTGCCAAGGTGAAAAACTTTTAATACACATAATAGCCGGGCCAAGAAGGCAGCCAGCCAGCCAGCCTGCGCTCCTGCAGCTTGGCGGAGGCCAAGAAATGCGAGTCGAGAGCGCAGGAAGCCGGATTGGGACCAACTTTGGCTGCAGCTCAAGTGTCCCAGTCTGCCATTTAACACATAGCCGGTACTCTCTAGTCCGCTCGAGCAGCTCAGCCTCAAGAAGCTGCTGCTTACACTAGGGAAAAAACATGGCTAGGGGTCTAAAGTCTGCCGAAAAAAAGGATGCTTGGCTTAAGGGAAACACTGGGAAAATATTTTTGAGACTAAGAATATTGAGAGACTTTTTTATTTAAGTTGAAAATAAATATCTTGGCAATTTTCTTTAATTTAAATGCTATTTTTCTTCTACCCTTTCCCTATACCTGCTTTCTGTATAGCTCCCACTGTGATTTCCCTTTTCTCCCAGTGCCAACATCTCAAGATCCTTCATCATCTGGCTACCAGGAATGGAGGCAACTTCATCATTTTGCCTGCTTCGCCTCAATGGCCCCCCGAGTGCGTTTAAGGCCGCTGCAATCGCTTTTGGGCCCAGCTACCAGCTCTCAGCCTTGTTTCCCACTCCTTGCCATCTGGCAGCCACTTGAACGCTTTCCCTTCTTTTGTTTTATTTTCCTATATTTTTTTTCTTTGCGCCATGTCGCTTTTGTTTTAGTGCAACTATCAAACATTTAAAATATATTAGCCGCGCGCCGGCTTGCTCTGTACTTTCGAGTCCTGAGCCCCCCCGACCCTTTGGCTCCACCCCATTGATGGCCACTTAGTTGTCGGGACTTTCGCTGCACTTTCTTGCACTCATCGCCTTCAGTTCGAGGACAACGACGGCGTTGGCGGCGAAGGGCAAAGTTCAAACAGCCGCCCGGCAACCGGCTATCAATTATTTTAACAGCTTCGTTTTTGCCCTGAACACCGAGCACTGAGCACCAGGCAGGGCCATATATATTAGAGGGTCCTTCCTCAGCCTTCGTCCTGGGAGGTGGGGGAAAAAGGCGCTAAGTGTCGAAATGAATTCTAATATGACACGGGAGTGCCATTTTTGAGTGAAAATTGCACTTGGGAAATGTCTGAGGGTTTTAGGGGAGAGAAAAGCGTTGAATTTTTGATTTTTTGAAGCTTTAAAAGGGGTCTTATGTTTTAGAAGGTATTTTTCATTGAAAGTTTATCCAAATTAAGGTAAAAACCTTATATAAAAATATACAACATTCACTTAACTTAAAATTAATAATACTCACCCTTGGACTGTGCAGCAATGGTATCCGATTGGCAAACTGGGCAATGGTCGTGGACGCCGTTTTCCACACGAGCGTGTCCACCAGCGAGTGCTCGTTGACCCCGGGACACGGAATGGTCACGTTTTTGCCCGCCTCGGCATTTACCTTAACGTAGTCCAGATTTGTGACGTCTGCAAGGAATAAATAAAATAATAAACGGTTAATGGCAGGAAAGCACTGAGCAAAAAGGATGTTAATATTAATTTTATAAAGCAAGAATAGAGACCTCTAGATGATTTAATTCAATTTAAATTTTAATATCAAAGAGAGCACAGAGTATTTTTAGCTCTTGTGTTATTTTTGTACCCAAAAGAGTGCATTCAGTAAGGAGTCTCCTTGAAAAGGGAGAGCTTCTCTCTGCCGTGAAAGTGGTGAAAGCTTTGCCAGAATTTGGGGCATTCCATTGAGAAAGTTTCGGGGCTACGAGCAGCATGTCGGAGACCTCTCGTCGTTGGCGTTGGCGTACTCATAAAAAGAGGAGCTCCAAGTTATTTGGTAAGGAATATTTTTGGCACACAAAAGCGGAAAACCAGCCGCAAAATGTTTGGCCAAAATATCTGCCAGGCATTTTAATTACATAACATGTTTACGAAGCAAGTGCCCATCCCTGTCAGCGGCAGATCCAGAGAGTCTATGTGTGTGTGTGTGGTGAAAGCAATTTCATGCACTAAACTATTTGCTAGATGCCCAACTGGTCACCTGAGCATAAAATGGAGGTGGCTTCATGCAGGAGCAGCTTACTCCCAGATCCTTTCGAGCAATATTTGTTTTGGAAATTGCCAAAAATGCATTCCAATTTCGAGAAGCCCAACCATTCACTCTCTCTTGTGCGTAGCTCCAATTAAAATTATAGAAACAACAGGAGAGGAATGTTTGATAAGTTTACAAGAACTGGGAATACTCTAAACATTTTTTAATATATCTGAAAAATATAAAATATATCTTTTCTGTTATATTTATTATATATTTACCAGAAGTTTCCCATTTTTATTTATTAAAAACTTGGGAATGCAAAATGCTTGCCTACCAAAATTGAGATAGAAACCTTGTAAATTGAAATACCTAAGCAAATATTCCCTGACAAAGCCTAATCAAAATTATACAGTTCACAAAAGCCATTCACATCCAGGATACTCCTTTCAAGGGTATTATAAATCGACTGCCCAGTGGGCAGTTGGCCAAGGACTCAACGTAAGCAGCTTTGGCAGCTGCATCTGCATCGCATCGCATCGCTCTGCATAAATTGCCAAGCGTCCAAGTGTTGGTAATAAGCATTAGGCATGACAGGACTCTCTTCCAGCTCCGGCTACGATCCTGAAACTGTGGTGCCTGGCAGTCCAGAGCCGCCACTTGCAATCAATTGAGAAATCATGCCGAAAACCAGACCGATTCAATGCCAAAAACCCAGCCATTAGCTAGTTGGAGCTAGCAGCTCAACTGGTTGCCACAACGACTGACTGCATTTCAAGTGCCGCCACCCAGTGCAGGGCGCAAATGGTTTTCTGGTTTTCAGTTTTCAGTTTTCAGTTTTCGGTTTTCGGTTCTGGGTTTTGCAGCATTTTCGTTGATTATTTCAAAATGAATGCAGCTTTTGTCCACCTAAAGCCACGGCTACCCACGGCTTTTCCAAAACGATCAGCGCAGAGTATTTATAAATTATCGATTCATTGTCTTGTATGTTCTGTGTCTGCCTTTGGAAATTTAATTTCGGTTCAGCCAAGAGCTCGTTGGCCAGCATTTTGCATAATACATTCGGCATTCTCGCTGCTCGGGGTCAGTTTTTGGTGTAATTTATGATTTTGGGCCTTGGCGGGCTTAGGAATAGGAGTAGGAATGCACTGAAGGAAAACAAATTCACAGAAATTTCTTCTGGAATTTTTCTAAATTTTCTAGGGATAATAATTTTAGGAGATTATAAAATGATCTCTATAAACTATTACCTCTCTTATAAGAGACTTTCTCTTGAGATCTGAGCTACTTAAATTTAAATAATTAATATGAAACCCAATTTTCTATGTATATTTGGTTTCCGTATTGTTTTTTCTCAGTGTTTGTCGTGGGAGGCTTGTCATTTTTGCATATTTTGCCGGCTGCATACAGATGAGTCCGAAGGCAGGCAGAAACTGAGGGCCGAATCGCAGTTTAATTTCCTGATGCAATGGCCCCGAGTTCAGGAAACAATTGCACACAATTTATAGAGGGTGGAGGTCCTTTTTGAAGTAGAAGTTGGCAATTAAGCAGCAAACACTGGAACTCTCAGTCCAACAAACAGACAGAGAGACAGGCAGACAGACAGACGGGCGCGCTGTAAATAAATTATAATTATTTTGTGGCATTCAAGCGAGGTCTCCAGGGTTTCGGACCACAGGAAAATTAGCCCAACGACAAAATCGAAATAAGTAGTCGAGGACGCCCAGCCAGGGGTGTCGTCCTTCCGTTTCGAGCCTGATGGCTGACTGGATTGAGCTAATAATCAAATTGAATGCAACCCCCAACCGACCGACCGACTGACGACTCAACCGGCAACAATTAATTTTATTTATGTTGATTCTAATCAACGAAGGGCAGACAGCATTTTGGATTTGGGTACGGATTCGCAGGATATGTATCTCTGTGCCTTTGAAATCCTAGCGTAAAACCCGACAGAGCGAATAAAAGATGAAAATATTGAGTTTATGCCTCAGTGCTTGGCGGCGGCTTCAATGGAAACATTTTGCACCCCTTGTTCAGTGGGGAAAAGTGCACTGGGAAATAAAAGAAAATCTGGGAAAAAGTAGGTTAAATATTTCAGAAAATATAGTTAAGGGCTTAAGTTCCTTTGAGGAAGAAAATATTGTTAAAATCATGGACTCCTGAAGCAGAGAAATTATAAGGATAATGTCCTGCCTTTCTTCTATTAAATGTATTTAATATTTTAAGGGACTTAAAAACCGTTCTTATTAATTTTAAAGATTTTATTAAATAGGAAAATATTCTTAAATTTATTGACTGTTCAAATATAAACCTTTTAATATTAGTTAAGGCATTTCAAACCGCATTAATCCTTCTTAAATTCTCAATTTCAATTAGAAATATTTTTTAAAATTAATTTTTTCATTCTAAAATATTTTTTAAAATTTATTTTTTCATTCCAAAACATCATATACTTTTCTCCAAGTGCATCGCCTAAGCACTACAAATATTACAGCACTTAACTCTGTCTGATTGTTTGTTCTGGCAACTCGTGAGCTCCTCTGACCCGTTGCCATGTCAATTGTCTGTAGAAAAAAAGTAGGATAACTTGAGCTAGAGCTTGAGGTTGTGGAACACACACACACACAGCCCTGTCCAAAGTCGAGCCAGATAATAGATAAAGACTGGCTATAGTAGCGCCCTTATAATATTTGTCTGCATGGCAACTGTTTGGGGAGATCATTTGCATGCAGCTGCAAATCGGAGAACATTTAATGCCGGCGACTTGTGAATGGAAATGCCATTTGGCAGCTTTACTCCCCCTTTTGGCATTCAATTTCTGCACATTCCGGGTGTCATCCGTATCCGGTCCCCATTCAGATGCATTTTGAATGGACAACAAGTTGCTGCCCCAGCCCCTTTAGGAGTGCGTCTATTTGGAAGCCATTGCAATGCAATTTTCCGAGAACGAAAACGAGGGAGGGGGGAGTACACACACGGACAGACTGGCAGCAGCCACTTGAGCCGCAGTCGCAGGTTCAAAGAGAGCATTGGGTAAGGATTCACCTCACAGGACTCAACCCTATTAACCGCTCAGCAACCCCTGCTGGTGCGGTGCATCAATTTCAGGCGGGATTAAATCCTGGGATTGGATGAGTAATTATCCAATTAAAATTGAAGTTTCGGTCGGTGGACACCCGGGACGGCCCAGACACGCAGCCGGTGGCTCTCATAACTTGAGGCACGTGGCCAGCGCGTCAGTCAGTCAACTTGGCTGCCTGAAAAAGGATGTGCCACGCATGTGTGCACTCGAAAAAAACGAAACCCAAAATAGTCTTGCACAATTGAGCACATCAAACGTGGTAATCGTCCATCAATCAAAGGGAGTTTTTGCTTGAGATTCTTATTAATTATTTAAAATTAAAAATGCTTAATATATCTATATCTTAATTCAATATTAAACTAACTCAAATCCTGTTTTTACAAATATCTCAATAAACTTAAGATAAGTTGTCTTGAGACTTATCTTGAACAAATTCCTTTCTTAACTTAAAAACATGATTAAAATTCAACTTTCAAGCGGGTAAACTCTCATAAATTAAATATTATCTTGGCAAGACCTTCGTCCTTTTATATTTTCTCTGCCTGTCCTTGTGCGTAACTTGGTCGTCCATCTGTATTTTTGTCCTGTCTGCCTGTCTGCTGTTTGTATAGACACTTTCTGTCATCCTGCGATGGCCGCCGACTGCCACAGAAGCTGAGGAATAAATGCGTGTGCAGACGTCGATGGAAAGGACATGCGAACATCGTGCTCATGACAACCCATCCCATACACACACGCACACACACACATACAGAGTTATCCTGGCAGCCAGACAATATCCCTTTTTTATGCCTGAGCGCAGCAAATAATGAAATTATGACAACCAAAGGGAGACGGAGACAGAGAAGCTCGGGAATAAGATGGGCACTTCTTGGGATGACGAAAACGAGATAAAAGCTGACAAGTGGCGAATGTGAAATATGATTGAGCAGGGGCCACGCCCCCTTCCACCCGCCCACGAACACTTAACTTTAACTAGGCAACTTGAAGTGTTTCAGCCTCGGGTAAACATATGTATATGCGAGATCCTTGGGCGGGCCCCCGAAGGATCAGTCAATAATGCTGACATCAAATTGAAGCCAAGCTGATGGCAACTGTCAGGCAAATGTGTTTCAATTTCGTTAAACATTTCGTGGGGGCTAAGACCGGGCCAAGGGAGAGGGTTAAGGGTTGCCATGTACTGGGCTCTGGGTTCTGGGTGGGTGGCCAGCGGTAATCCCTTCCGTTTCATTACACAAATGCGGCTTAAAAGGAAAATATATATACATACATATATATTGTAAATACCTACAACAATATGAAAGCCCCATAAAATACGAGCCATATTAAAATGCAAATAAACCTGGTCGGCCCACATGCACGGCGGGAAAATATTGGCAGAGAGTTTGGGGTCAGCGAAAAGCTTTATTTTTGGGGATTAAAATCATAATCATGTCTATTGATTTGACAGGGGTTTAAAGTATACAAATTGTATTTTTAAATTATTTTAAAATAAAAACCACGATTTAATTAAATATTTAAACTTTAAAATAGAGGTTATATATGCTGTAAGATGAGTAACGCCATAAGAGTAGATCATTTTAAATTTGCCTGAAAAACTGATATCCTTTCACCGCTTTTATTCACCTCTTAGTCAACATTTCCTTTGACTTGAAGTGTATTTAGCATACTTGATGAGTTCATGTAAATATCTCCTTCCTTTTTCCTGTGTATTTTTTTACATTTAAAGAGTTTGCCACAGACAGGTGTGCTTCCGGGGGCTGCCTGGGCTCTTTGTTAAATTGATATAATTAACCGAGGGCCCTGGCGAACTGAGACCGGATTGAAAAGCCTGAAAATTGATTGTAAAGAATACACTGTGGATGGATACTGTGTGAGCTCTCGCCTCATTATGGCTGCATACTTTTTGGCGCCCAGTGAAGCTGCTGCTGCAGCCTCCCCAGCCGAGAGCCGGAAAATTGGCGCACAAGAGCGTTTGCCGCAGCACACACACCACTCTCCTCAGCTGCCTACACCAAAAATTCAAATGGAAAATTCTGAACATTTTGCGCTGTAAATTGGAATTGCCAGCGGGCGAAAGCCGGCGGCAAGGGAAGAGGCAGGTGAAAAGTGAAAGGCTCAAATGCTGTTGCCACTTTACCCGGCGAATTTCGAGCATTTGAGCGCTCTCCTTTTTTTCCTTTTTTTTTTTTTTTTTGCTAGTTTTAGAAGCGCTTTGAGTGCGCTCTCCATGTGTCCCTCTGTATTTGTGTGTGTCCTGCGAGTCCTCTATGTGTGTGCGCCTGTCGTGGCTTGGAGCTTAGTGTAATTAAAGCTAAATAGCCTGCATAATGAGAAAGTAATTAGCAGTGTTGTTTCAGCTCGTTATTTCCGCTTACGTCCCCCCTTTAAATGCGATCTATATGAATTTGAAAATAAAATAAACACGAAATAGGAAAACCTTGTCAACAGGGAATAGTTTAAGCG